>VDFB02257842.1:0-120272 GCA_007258455.2 Sequoia sempervirens
AAGTCCGCCATGCATATTGGAGGCATATCCTTGGACCTTCAAAGTCCGCCCAAGGCCATCCTTGATTCCTTTGAAGTCCGCCATCTCAAGTGGGACATCCTAAGACTGCCCAAAGTCTGAAATCATGTCCATGCAAGCTTTGAAGTCCGCCATCTGCCAAGGGGGATATCCTATAAGCCTCCAAAGTCCGCCCTTGCATCATGTAGCACGTCCTAAAGACCTTCAAAGTCCACCCTTGCATCTTGAAGACATCCTATAAGCCTTCAAAGTCCGCCCAGCACATAAAATGCACATCCAAAAAGGTCTTAAAGTCCGCCATTTCACTTTAAAGGACGTCCAAAATACTAATGAAGTCCGCCCTTGAAAGGTGGGACTTGGCTAAAGGCTATTGAAAGTCCGCCTAGGCATGAAAGTAAGGAAAAATCAACATATTTGCTAAGTGTTGGCGCCCAGCTAAGGAGAGTTTTGAAATTTGCTAAGTATGAAAGGTGGAAAATCCTTGCCAAAGGGATAAAATGATGAATAAGTGCTAAGAAGTTAAGGGAATTCGCCCTAGAAAAGAGGGATATCCCATGGTGCTCGTCCTAAAGACTTACAAAGTCCGCCACATGCTTGGAGGAGCTAGCAAAGTACCAAGGACATCCATAATATTCGTCCAAGATGTCAAGGAAATCCGCCCAAGATGATAAGATGCTAAGATGACAAGATTTTTGGCTAAGTGTTAATGCCAAGTCTAAGAAGAGGTTCGAATATTTGCCTAAGTACAGAGGCTAAAAGGATGAAAAATGAAGACGTTGGCCAAGTATTGTGACACTTTCGAGAGGACAAATGCCAAGATTGAAAGGACATGTGCTAAAGATTATCAGGATATGGCAAAGAATAAAACGGAATGTGCCTAGCACGATGAGGAAAAGAGATAAAATTTGCCTAAGTATGGAGAAAATGTCGAGAAATTGTCAACTTTGACCCAAGAAAAATGCCCAAGGCAGGGAGAAAGGAAGGGTCGTCCTTGGCCAAAGGGAGGAAGAATATGTCAGACATCAAGGAAATTCGCCTAACGAAGACATTCGGACAAGGATTTTTCCTAGAAAAATTCGACTGAGCAAGGAAGTATTTGACTTTGGCAGAGCAAAATAAGCTTAAAATCTCGCCTCGGCAAAGAAAAATAGGGATCTGGCAATGAAATTCTCGACGGAATGGCTTAAGATTTGGTTTGGCTAGACAAAATTAAGGACGAGATCGGAAAATAAACTCTCAGCCAAGAAAGATGGAAGGAAGATCGAGATAGCCATGGGTCCAAGACGAACGGGTTGGAATTAATTGAAATATTTAAATATTTTAATATTAATTTTCAACTATTTGGAAACTTAAAATACCTTGGACAAAATCAAAATTGCCAGACACGAATCGGACGAAAATAAAGCACGCCAGGCGGAGATGAAATCCGACAAAAAAAAGAAAATTAAATTCACCATGAATTTAATTAAAATATTTAATGTTTCATTTAAAAGTTGAAAAAATAAAAAAAAATCAACATTAAAAAATCGAATTTTGAAGATCAGTAAGATTTGTCCAGATAAGTTCGAGACTGATCCTTGTCGGAGGATAAAAGGAAAGTTGCCTGTTTGGAAAATAAAACAAATCGAGATCGAGAAAGATTACGGCAGTTGCTAAATCGAATTCAATCTCTCAGCATTATAATGAGTTTCAGCGACTCATTTTTTCACACACAGCTGAAGAGAAATTTATTCTTTCTCGAAATTGTCAGGCAATTAATTCGTCCATAAGCAAAGTCGAATTTTCCCAGAGGGAGAAGCAGTGTTATGTTGAGGAATTTTTCGCGGGAAAAGAAAAAGATATTTATTCAAAGCTGAATTCTTCTTGAAGAGGGGCGCACTTTTCAAAAAAATCAGATTTTTAAATCTGATTTGCATTTAACGTTCCTTCGCTGAGGTTTGGTGATTGGTCAATTAAATTTGCTATCTTTTCATATACTGTCATCTTGACGAAGCTCTGGCAAAATTTTCAATTCTATTCAAGTCACTTTCAGCTTGCTTTTTCGCAGCAAATTTATTATGTGAACAGCTGAAAGTCAAATTTTCAAATCCAAGGCACGAGGTTTAAATAATTTTAAAAGTCTTTTTATTAATGTTAATATTATGACTGCAGGTTGACGGACACGGCAGGAGTATTATCCAGGAAGCTGAAAATGAAGTTCGCCAACAAGGGTGCTCAGAAGGAGACCAAGGTCATCTCAAAGTGGAAGAATGTCATGGACACTGACCTCGGACATGTGGACTTTGACGAATTCAAGCAAAGAGTATACGGTCAGAAGGGACTTCCCACAGCAATAGCCAGACGAATGGTCAGAAACGGGATATTCCAAGCAGCTGGATTCCCTCCGGCAATGGATTGTGCAGAGTTAATGGTGGAGTGTGCTCGTCATTATGATGCTCAGAAAAGACAGATTATCGCCCCTGACGGAAGGATCTTGGCACACCTGAACGAAGTTGCAATTCAGGAGACCTTTGGCATCCCTGAACATTCAAGAACGGTCTATAAGACCAAAGAAGAAGCCAAAATGCTATATGACAGCAAGTCAGATTTGTGCGCCACAACAGTCAACAAGGTTTGGATGGACAAGCCAAAGCCGTCAATCAAGAAGTTGCCTAAGAGACCTCGCCGCACGGATTTCAAGGAGGATTTCGGAGATATTGTGCTGATGCTTAACAGAATAGCTGGCAATCCGCAAGGCGCCTTCTTTGAGAGCTGGATGTACTATTTCATCGACGAGATCACCTCCGGAGTCAAAATGTTCAACTGGTCACGGATGATAAGTGACAACCTCCATGAGCAACTGATCAACCTTGAAGAGACCAAGTCTTTTCACATGAGTTCATATGTGATATACCTGTTGGCCAGATCATACAAATATCCAGGATTGATCTGCAAAGGCAAAATTGGCAACGGGGAGAACGAGCTCAAGCCTTACGACTGCTATCCTCAGCTCCAGTTGAAGGAGAAGACTCACTTCAGGAGGGTGCATGATGCATTCCTAATGCATATCACCAGAAAGCTTCAAGGAGGAGTGCACCAAAGGCTGAGCCATGAAGCAAAAAGTCTTATCAGCAAATATGGGTCTTGGTTCATCCAGTTCCCTAAATTCACATATATCAGGATCCAGGGATTTACTGGAAATCCCTATAAATTACCTATCTATCCGACTAATCGGATGATATTGCTCGAGGTTTTAAGACAATTAGAAGAGTACCAGAATATTCAGAGGCCGACCAAGAAGGCGTCCGTCACATTCCCATTCTTCATCGGGAACATGCTAGAGTACTGTCCATCCGCACAGGCAGCTGAAAGTGCAAGACTAGAGATCCAATGGTATCCTTTCACGGCATACAAGTCCAGGGTCAATTATGACCCACATCATAATATCCGGACAATGGAAGGGAGAAAATATAAGCACAGGATGGAATTGGAGGATTTCTGGGCAAATGCTGCGGATGAATATGAGGTCAGACGGAAGATGTGGTCCAGGATGTCCTTGGATTTCATGAGAACAATTGAGTTCTGTCGAGTGCCTGATCAGCTTCAGGATGATGGAAACCACGTCCAGCCTCGCTTTGAGGAAAGCCGACCTCTCCCTCCAGTAAAATGGTCAGAGCCAGAGCACGCAGACTTAGCCACCCTAATGAGGCCAGTGACGAAATATTCTCAGTGGTGGGTCGATTATCATGTTCAGGAATTAAGACAGAAAGGAGTCACGCTCACATATGATCTGTTGAGCGAATCAGAGTCATATTCCTCTAATGCTGGTGCATCCCATCAAGACTTGGTCAGGATTGGAGAGAAAAGAAAAGAAATAATGCCAAGTGCAGAGCCTGTTTCCAAGAGGCATAAAGGAGAACCTTCTCGGTCAGCAGCATCCAGGAACATTGACCAGTTTGTGGCCAATATAGACGACTCCTTGGTCGAGATGCTCGAACCTCTTGCAGCTCAGGAAGTAAATGATGAGCCTATTCAACTAGATGATGAAGAGCCTGCGTCACCAATAGGCACAGAGATTTTAGGTTCAGACAATGACATAGAAGCCCGGGACAATGACTTAGAGGAAGGAATGATTTCCGCCCTCAGAGGGATAGTGGATGCTCCGAATGAGGACGAGGTTCAAGTAGAGGATGGCATCGAACAGTCGACCATTCCAGACTGGCTGTTGGAAAGGATGAAGATCCAGGTGCCTGCTGAGGCTCAACAAGAAGAAGAAGACGATACTGCCGATTTCTTGGCAAGATTAGAGCAGGTTGCAGTCAAGAAGCCCGCCAAGAAGTTCTCCACCATTCAAAGGAACGAGACAGGCAACCGTTCCGTGCACATTGCAGTGCCTACAGTGGACAAGCCACAGGACGAAATCACTCCACAAGAGTATGCAATAACCACTGTTGACCTTGGTCCGACCTCGAAAGTCAGGAAGTAGAAGAGTTAGATAATTCCGTCTCGACCATTAAAGCGAGACTGGAAAAGGAAGTGACCAAGAAGAAAGAATATAAAAAGGAGGTCAAACGTCTCAAAGAATATATACAACATTTGACCCAGCCGCTTGATCAGGGCAATGCGACCGTTCCTCCTCTCCTCAATTCATCACAGGAGGTGACTAGGGAAGTCGAGCACGGAATGGTGACAGCCAGGGAAGCACAAGACTGGATGGCAAGTGAAGGCACGGAAGCGGCCTTGTTCATGGAAAAGTTGGCACTGGCCTATGGACGAACCTCTTCATTTCTTTCTAGACTGATGGACATGGCAGAGGCATGGGAAGGTATCCCGGATATGCAGGAAAGGCTTATTCCAAGCCTTAGAATTTTGAAGAGCACTCCGAGGGAGGAGCTAGTTGATAAAAAGGTGATTGCTGCAAGGGCAGCATATGATTTTCATCACTGGTTTTGGGCAGTGACAATACGAGAAGAAGTATTGGAGAAGGCAAGAGTCGATGGACTTGGAATTGAAGAACAGGTCAGGAAAATCCAGGAGAAGATTTGCATGATAACTACTGATGTGTTTGACCGTGAAGTCATCCGGGAGAATGACATGCAGTTGGAGAGATTGAAGCATAAGGTTCAAGAAACTTTCTTCTCGACCGCTGGACCTTTCTTGAAACAAGACTTTGCGAGAGTGGCAAGACTCTCGTCCATTCGAAAGGATTTTGAGAAACAGGAGGCAGATTGGGAAGGTACTTTTGCTAGATGTGCCGAGAAGTTGGACGGACTTGAATTCCGGATCAGCATGCTGCCGCCTGTCACGATGGACGAGGTCATTGCAGTAGTGTCCAGATTCGCCAAGCATAATGCCACTCAAATGGATAAGGACGCCTCTCCTTGATTATAGCTGGAACTGCCACTTTTCTGATAGTTTTCTGATGGTTAACTCTTGTTATTTTGGGAAACCCTAATTAGGGTTTGGTTGTAATAATCTCGGGCCGTTGATCTTGTTTAATCTCGGCCCTTCATTTCATTTTTGGAGCTCTATATAAACTAGTGCTCTCTCATTTTCATTTTGTGTGGAGACAGATTATGTATATTGTCGCATTGAGACTATTTTGAATGATAAAAGCTCTTGAGCATGATTTGCCTTGAATCACTTCTTATTGTTGAATAGTAAGCGAGGTTACATATTATCTTCCGCCATAGATTAGAGTTAAAGTTAGATTAAATAGAATTTGCTTTGAAAAGTTGTTAAATTGAATGAGAGATTGATCGTATTGATTCAACGGTGAAGTGTAGCTCATACTTTTTTCGAATGGATGATTTGCATTCGATTTGTAAAGTTAGCCTAAGCTCTTAAACGTGGAAGCTTAACTTCAACCTCATTCGAGGTTTGAAAATTATTCTCACAAACCCCTTGAAGATTGCACCCACTTTGTGTATGTTGTCCTGCAGGAGGCGAAACAAAGTATGGTTTATTCCTCTTCACCGAGTCCTTACTGTCTCTTGAGTTCTTAGGCTTAGACTAGATTCTCTGAACCCTATTCTTTTTGCCATTTTTTTGAGATCCACAATTGAAAGTCCTAATTGAGAACCTACAAAGATAAATTTCCTAAGCCCCGAACTTGTGCAGACTTTCTACGTAAGTCCCCTTGTTTATTACCAGCATTATCACAACGACCATTGAGCTTATCCACACGTCGAGACCCGACTAAAGAAACCTTGGAATCGCTATATGATCTCGCAATCTTAGCATACGCGGTGGTTTTTCAAGAGAGGATAAAGTGTCTTTGGACATTTTTATTCTGATGTTTGGTGAATGATAAAACACTCATCAACAGGGTGATGCTCATGTTTATCAGAGCAAAGTTATTCAGCATCTGGAGGCCTTGATGCATACTCCTTTGCAAATGTTGATTGATGGAGGAGTTACTCAAGAGGGTGATAGGTACGATTTTACCAGCTAGTACTCTTCAATAGTCACAGGACGTGGATTCAGCTAGAGTCAGGAAGGCTATGACGAACATTGTTGATGGAGTCCTGAACACCTTGGAGGCAATCTTTGCTAGACGGCTGAATTCTGATGAGGTGACTACTGATGGATTGAGTAGGTTGCCACCTTTCTTTTCGAAGGTGAAGACTTTTGTGTAGGATGACTTTGAAAATATTTTGACTTTCTCCAGCTTGATTCAGAATACACAGGATGCTTTGGTTGCCTGGAGAAAGTCTTGCACACGGCACGGACAGGCGGTCACAGTGTTAGAGTTTCAGCTTGATCATATCTCGCCTATCTCAGTTCAGGAGGTTGAGGCTGTGCTTGCCAGATTCATTGATTTTGCAGCCAAGGAGAAGGAGAATGGAAATGCACTTCTGGATAATGACCTTCTGGAAGATTGATTGTGGGCATTAATTGCCTTTACTATTTTTGGAGTGAGTGGGAATCTTTTGATTCATTTACTGTACCACTCCCCATTCTGGCTATTTTTAGGGTTAGGGCTGAGGTGGCTTAATCTTAGCCATTCATTTGATTGTAATCTAAGTCGTCCATTGGATTGGGCTATCTATCAAAGGGGCATCCCCCCTCATTTGTAAGAGATTAGAAGTAGAAATTGGATCAGACTAGAGACTAGAGCAGAGAGATTGATAGTATAGTTGTGTAGCTTAGCATAGCATAGTTTGAAGGAGGAAAGTTCTCCCTTTGACAATTTTGTAAGGAATTGTTACGAAGACTATCATGATAGAAGAGTTTCATTGATGGTGAATTTGTCTTTTGTTATGAGCAGTTAGTGAGGTTTCTTCGCCCTTCAACTTCAAGTAGTTTAAAGTAGCGTAATTTTCATTTCATGCAAGTAGATGTTAGCTGTGGGCTTGTGGTGTTAATCAAGGCAACTTCGTTTTAATCCATACCACTAGCAGCTTGCTGACGGCAAGTTTGCCTTGTGTGGTCAACTGGAAAATTTTATAAGCTTAACTTCGGTTGTGATTTATGTCTCGATATGCATCGTCTTGATGGTGTCTTGATGCCAAATTGCAACTTGAAAACCTCTTGCCACTCCCTTGAAGATTGCACCAACTTTGTGTAAGTTGTCCCACGCGAGGTGGAGCACAGTTTGGTTGAAGTCTGTTGAGGTTAATTCCACATCCCGTCTCAGAGTAGAATTTAGAACCTTCTTATCCCTATACTCATTTACATTCCGCACATTTTTGGTTAGTTTTAGGAAAATTCACACCTCAATGCCAAATCATTCGCACAAAATTCCCTTCCAATCATTAACCGATTGTCAACTGCAAACCTTTTGAACAATTGTGTAAGTCCCCTCCTAAAAACAGCATATCACAATGAACCTACTGAGGGTATTCCAAAGCATTTCGGAACCTTGGAGTTGAACATGCAATCCTTCTTGCAATCTTAGCGCACGGAATTCTTTGATCAAGAGGGAATGGAGTAGCCTTCGGATTACTTTGTTCCTGCTGATTGGTGCGGTCACAAAATCACATCAACAGGAAGGATGTTGCTTATATGAAGTTTTGGGTATTCTTTAGGAATCTTAACTTGCTGGTCTGGTTATTTTCATGTTGTTGGGTTTTATATCAGACTTGTGTATTTTTGTCATATGCTCTAATTCCTTGGTGTCCAATTCATAATTGTAATAGGAATTAGTGTGGATTCATTGATAAGTTATAAAGGAAAGTTTCTATTGGGAAATCATTATAATGAACATTGTAATTTGCGGAACATTTGTATTGTAAGGCTGAGAATAGTAGTACTATTTCAGTCATTTATACTTTTGCATTTACTTGTGTTATAAATTCAAACATTGTACCCCCTGGATGGTTTACCGTCAGTGTGGAGAAAATTCATATTTAATCTCTCATTAATTCACCCACTGTTTAAGTGGCGAATCCCCATTGTTAAGTGGATGCCCACTAAGCGGATGAATTGTATTTCATTGTAATTATTTCCCCCCACTGAACAAGTGGTGGCGTGGATTGCTCATGGTCGGATCACCGCCTACATTTCATTTCCAGCTTTGTATTTCAAGTTTAGATTATTACTAATGATCCCATCACCATAAGCTATCACCTCGCCTTCAATAGGATCTTGGTGAACTTTCTTGGTGAAGGTTACTTTTAAGTTGGATATCTTTTGGGATCTAATGCTAACATTTGGCGTAGTGCTGGTTTGTGTTGTGAAAATCTAAGAAAAAATTGAAATTGCTTGGTTAGGCAGTGATCCGAGTTTGCGTAGGTCCAACCACTACACCAAAAGACCGGTCTGATAGTGAGGGCGGCTACCCAGGGTGTTAAGGGTGGCAACTAGGGAGGAATCTTTCACCACCGAAGCAACCACCAGAGAATCTTAGGTCTTACGCAAGCTCGCTAGACACGTGGTCGTTGGGATGCACCCAACCGTGCACGGGAACACAGCCGCCACGCCCGCTGGTCTCAATTTCGACCTCGGCCTGATACCACTAAGGCCCAAACCACTATACCAAAAGACCGGCCTAGTAGTGAGGGCGGCTACCTAGGGTGTTAAGGGTGGCAACTAGGGAGGAATCTTTCACCACCGGGCTACCACCAGAGAATCGGGTCTTACAAGCTCGCCAAACACATGGCTTTTGGGACGCACCCAACCACGCGGGACATTACAATATGGAAAGGTCGTCACTCTTCAAATTAAGTCGGCCATCATAGAGAAAGGCGCCTCTTCATTAAGTCGTATCCAATGAGCAAGAAGTCGGCCACATAAGGAATCGCACCATTTCAAGGTCGGCTTGATAACAAATGAATTTCTTTTTTGAACGTGCCTCTTCATTAATCATGTCGGCCTTAACAAACAATTGCAACTCAATAAATCGTGCCTCTTGAGTGAATCAATGTCTCAATAAATTAAATAGCTCTAACCTATGATTTAATTTATTAACATGAAACAAAGGAGATCGCTAAGATATGTCAGCGTCCACGCTTTGAATGTATTAATCGCTTTGTCAAGGTTAGCGTTTATCATTTCGATCCTCGTAGGCTGACAGATGTGTGCAGAGGATCATTTGAGGCAATTACTCAGTGTTTGGTAGCTCCAGTATTGCAGTTGTTTCAGGTTGGGCCTTCGCAGAATCTTCCAGTGCTTTTTCAGGAACTTTCTATTTTTAGAAAGTTAGGTCAGGCGGAAGCTGCTATTTCGGGCAGGGCACCTGGTTCAACCACTCAGCTCAGAATCAACCCAGTTCAGCAGTTTGATGTTCAGACGGAGAAATAAGGAGTATTTAATGAATTATTAAATATTTAATATTTTGACTTTATAATAAAGTCACTTTATTGAAATATTTAAATATTTAATTAATTGGCCTAAATTATAAAGTATTTATTATACTTTATAATAAAGTATTAAATGTGACTTAATGAGTATTTTATATTCATTAAAATATGGACGCCAATAATTAATGACTTCTCCTAAGTTCTAAAGTGCGAATTAAATCATTTAATTTAAATGATTATTTTAAAAGGGAGTTGGGTCGAATTTATCAAAGGGCAGTATATATTCTCAGCAAGGACAAATCGAACCATTATGAAATGTTATTCTAATTTGTCTTTTGCTCTGAGCATTGGAGTTTGCAAACCTTAGGGTTTCTGGCAGACGAACGTTTCTGAAGAACGAGAACTCTTCAGAGATTAGGCAGACTGAGGCTGTGAAATACCAGTTTAAGCTTGCATCTGGGTGACTTCATTCAGGAGTTACAGATTGAACTTATTGACAGATTCTATAGGGATTTACAGAGTTATCCATCAGACAATACAGGCGACTTCATCAGAGATCAAGCTTCAAGGTTTTGACACACTTCCCAAGGAGCCGTACCTTGTTATTTATTGCTGCTGTACAGGCCGTACCAGCAAAGGCCGTACTTTTCCAACAGAGGAAATCATTCAGGTTTTTGGTCTCCAGTCTTTTGCAGAAGGGGCGCTTGGGGTTTTAGAAGATATACCTCCGTTTTCAAGCTTGGATTCTGAGCATCCAGAGCTGGCCGTACTATTTCACACTTTCCAAGGCGGCTGCAAGGAAATCAGGTTTTTGTCATAAAAATCTGTAATTCATTCATTTATTGTTATTTACATTTGTAAACCCTCTGGAAGTGAAATATAATGATGCGCCTTGGTACTCTGAGCAATTTCTATGTGTTACAATGCGCATTTGATTTTATATGAATTTATTAGCATTTATTAAGAAAATCGCAGCTTTTAGAATTTGCCTGAAAACCTTCAAAAAAATACAAAAAAACGAAAATTTGCAAAAACAAACAAAAATCAATTAGGGTTTCAATTTGAGAACCACCAGGGTTCTGACAGTGGTATCAGAGCACAGTTATCCAGCCATCTTGTGCTTTTTCAATATTCAGTGTGCTTTTTGGTTGCTTTTTCATGAGCCGAGATCCTATTCAGTATATTAGAGGCATAGGGACAGGCAAAGACGAGGATTGGACAGGTCCACCTATCCCAGAAGGTCAGACAGTGTCAGGGGTGCTTGGTATTCACAGATCCAGTTCTGACAGTAGTGAAAACAGTGTTGCAACCCTAATGGCAGAACGTGAGACTTCCTCAGAGACTCGCAGGGATCCAGGGAAGGCGCATGCAGAGGGTGATATCACCGAGGAGGAGTTTAGACGGAGGCACGATAATATGATGGATATGATGTCTCAGCTGATGGGTACCATTAGACAGTGTACGCCCACATAGCCACACTACATTCAGATTGGACAGACGAGCGGGACTGCACTAGTGGATCAGCCATTGGCATCCGTACCTAGACAGCCGTCACCGATCTACCAGGAGCGTAGGCCAGGCCAGCCTACTTTCTTACCTAGAGAGACTCCACCACAGACTCCAGGGGCAGAGCATCAGGTACAGCATCAGGAGTTTCAGCCACAGAATGGCATGTCAGTGGCAGACTTGACGAGATTTCATGGTGAGTACATGTCACTAGCGCCTGAGATCCGGAAGGCACTTACATTTCATGAGTTTATCGATGTCTATAAACCCAGAGGAGGAGGTAGATTTGACCGCAGACCCCCACAGCATCAGCAGCCGCAGCCACAGGTGAATAGGGATTTGCAGTATGCGGTGAGCAAGATTACATTGCCATATTTTGATGGGTTTGAAAAGACATCAGCGAGGTCTTGGGTCCAGAAATTGGACAATTACTTGTCACTTAGGCCTATGCAGGAGGATGAGGCAATTAAATTTGCTACTTTACATCTTGACGGAGTAGCACATGATTGGTGGCACCACGACATGTATACTCTAGGCCATCATGCGGTCAATACCTATCAGGAGTTCACCAGCATACTGATAGAGAGATTTGATAAGAAGGATCTGGAACTGTATTTCAGAGAGTTGGCTCAGCTCAGACAGACAGGCAGTTTGGATTCATACATTGGTGAGTTTCAGAGAGTGGCAGTCATGGTCACAGGGATTTCAGAACGGAGGCTCATCATACTCTTCATGGAGGGTTTGACAGAACCCATGAGAGGTTGGGTTAAGGCTTTTGACCCACCTACACTTCAGGAGGCCATGCGGAAGGCAAGGAGTATGGAGCTTGCTGCTCCGAAGAAACAATTTCAGCCTAAAACAAATAACTTGCCTATTGAGGAGAGTCATACACCAGTTGCAGAAACAAAAAGGAAACCAGTTGCAAGAATTGATGATGCAACTCGGGAGGAATGCAGGAAGAAACAACTTTGTTATTGGTGCAAAGCACCCTACAGCAAGGAGCATGATTGTCCTTTGAGACCGAAGGGCAGAGCCAACCGCGCCATGTGGGTTTACTATGATGATGACGAGTCTGATGATTCAGACCAGCAGGTTGTTTCAGAACATGCAGAGGCCGGAAATGCCTCTACGGAGTTTGGGCCCGATGCCAACTTATCCCCGTTGGTATTATCTACTAGTGTACAGGATGACTCATTCAGGTTCAGGGGATTAGTGGAAGGACAGCGATGTATTGCTATGCTCGACACTGGAGCCACACATAATTTCATTGATGAGAGCTTCGTCAGCAGATGTAGACTCCAGACAGAGGATTTCGCTGGATTCAGAGTTCGGGTGGCAGATGGATATACACTCACTTGCACTCGACGGATTTGTAATCTCACTCTCATGCTGAATGATTATGAGTTGCAGGCAGACTTTTATGTAGTCAACCTGGGTGGGATGGATTTAGTGTTGGGTATGAGATGGCTACAGGACATCAGTGTGTTCACCCTCAACTTGGCTAAAATGGAGATGAGATTTGAGGTACAGGGCAAGAAATATGTGTTGAGGGGTATTACAGATGGCAGCCTTCGTTCTATCTCTCTCGTTAGTGGGAAGAGCGAGAAGGTAGAGGAGGATTTTGTGCAGTCCAGGCATGGTTATGCTCAGTACCCCGGGGGTTCTGAGGCAGTCGTTTGGGATCAGCCTAGTGGTTTGGTTCCGTTTGTGACCAATCCATTGTTTGAGATGAATGTTATATCTTCATACGACAATCGACTCTTTGAGTTTGATATGGGTCACTCACCTGATCCTGGTCTTGAGCAGAGTAATGTTGATAGCGTTTGGGATCCTACTAGTGCACCGGGATTTCAGACTCAACTCACGGAGGAGTATCACAGTGTGTATATGGTGCAGAGTGCATATGGCTTCATGATTGATCCGCATGTACACAATTTGTTTCAGGTGCACAGTTCTAGCATGCACATACTTGATATGTTGGATGATAGCATATCTCGTGCAGTTTTAGGGGGTAAGTGTTGCTTGTCGTTTGACTTGCCTCCTTTTGAGTTTCTTGATCCTATGCCGAACCGCACTGAGGTTAATAGGGAATGGTATTCTATTCTTGCTGATCAGTTGTGGGAGTTACAGGAGTCAGTTGTGGCCAGCAGGAACATTGTCCGGCACTATCCTTGGGATCCAAAGGCAAAGGTACCAGATTTGCAGAGATTGCTTCGAGGACAAGCAATTTCAGTGGAGGGCTGACTGGTCATGTCCCCCGCTGAAATGCATTAATCGCTATCGAGGAGTGAGCCTTATTATTTCGATCCCCTCGTAGGGTCACGATAGGTGCGTGAGGGATCATCCGGGCAGTTACTCGCTGTTTGGTAGCTCCTGGGCCAAGTAGCTTGTGTCAGTTGGGCCTTTAATCTTCCGTAGTGCTTTTTCGTGAACTTTCTATTTTAGAAAGTTAGGCCGTGGAAGGTTATTTTAAGGTGGCACCGGTTCAACCCATTCAGCTCGTGAGCTCTAATCTAGTTCGCCAGCCAGATCGACTTTGAGAAATAAGGAGTAATTAATGATTTATTAAATATTTAATAATTTGACTTTATATTAAAGTCACTTTATTGAAATATTTAAATATTTAATTAAATTGGCCAGTTATAAAGTATTTATTATACTTTATAATAAAGTATTAATTTTTGACTTAGTGAATATTTATTATTCATTAAATTGAGGCGCCATTTAATTATTTAATATTTCTCCTAAGTATTAAAGGTGAAATAAATCATTTTTATTTAAATGATAAATTAAAAGGAGTTGGGTCGAATTTTATCAAAGGAGTATATATTTTCATTCAAGGCAAAATCGAACTATTCTGATTATTATTATTCAACTTTTGTCTTTTGCTCTAAGCATTGGAGTTTGCAAACCCTAGGGTTTCTGGCAGACGAACGTTTCTGGAGAACGAAAACTCTTCAGAGATCAGGCAGACTGAGGCTGTGCAATACCAGCTGAAGCTTGCACTTGGTGGTTTCATACAGAGATCACAGATTGGATTTATTGAGTCAGTTATTCAGTGTTAGCAGAGAATCTTCATCAGATCAATAAGGCGACTTCATCAGAGGACACTTTCCAGAGATCTGGCAACATTTCTTGGAGGCCGTACCTTGTCATTTATTGCTGTCAGCCGTACTTTTTCTGTACCTTTCTTGGCCGTACTTTCACATCTTCAGAGGAACGCCTGTATTCTTCAACTTCTGGTGTTTTCTTTTTGGGCGCCTTGGTACTGGGGATTATTTCTTGCCTGTGACTGGAGAGCAAAGTGGGGTTATTAATTTCTATGTGCATTTATTGCTGCTACAGCCGCCATTAAAGAGAAATCAGGTTTTTTTCAATAAATTTATTGTAACTCATGCCTTATTCAGATTTTTGTATTGTAAATGCTTTGGAAGTAATAATAAACAGTGCGCCTACCTTCTCTGATCATTTCCCAAGCTTTTCTAGAGTTATTTAAATTTGTATGAATTTATTAGCAATTTTGAGAGAAATCGCAGCTTTACAATTCTGCCTGAAAACTCATCAAAATACAAAAAAAACACAAATTTGCAAAAAACATCAAATCACAGTTAGGGTTTCATTTTGAGAACCACCCGGGTTCTGACAGTGGTATCAGAGCACAGTTATCCTGCCATCCTGTGCTTTTTCAGTTGCTTTTTCAGTATTCAGTGTGCTTTTTGGTTGCTTTTTCATGAGCCGAGATCCTATTCAGTATATTAGAGGCGTAGGTACAGGCAAAGACGAGGATTGGACAGGTCCACCTATCCCAGAAGGTCAGACAGTGTCAGGGGTGCTTGGTATTCACAGATCCAGTTCTGACGGTAGTGAAAACAGTGTTGCAACCCTAATGGCAGAACGTGAGACTTCCTCAGAGACTCGCAAGGATCCAGGGAAGGCGCATGCAGAGGGCGATATCAATCGATGAGGAGTCGAAGGAGTGCACGAGTAATATGATGGATATGATGTCTCAAATCGATGGGTACCATTAGACAAAGGTACGCCTGTCACGTACCACACCATCTCGCGATTGACGACGAGCTGGACCGCACTGCTGGATCAGCCACTAGGCATCGCGACCTCGACAACCGCCTCCTGATCTATCGTGAGCCGTGAGGGGCCGTGCCAGCCTACTTCTTATCTAGAGATTCCACCCACGCACTCCTGTGGGCGTGAGTACCGTGTACAAAGATCGAGTTTCAGCCACAGAATGGCATGTTAGTGGCAGATTTGACGAGATTTCATGGTGAGTATATGTCACTAGCGCCTGAGATCCGGCAGGGACTTACTTTTCATGAGTTTATCGATGTCTATAAACCCAGAGGAGGAGGTAGATTTGACCGCAGACCCCCACAGCATCAGCAGCCGCAGCCACAGGTGAATAGGGATTTGCAGTATGTGGTGAGCAAGATTACATTGCCATATTTTGATGGGTCTGAAAAGACATCAGCGAGGTCTTGGGTCCAGAAATTGGACAATTACTTGTCACTTAGACCTATGCAGGAGGATGAGGCAATTAAGTTTGCTACTTTACATCTTGACGGAGTAGCACACGATTGGTGGCACCATGGCATGTACACGCTAGGCCATCATGCGGTCAATACCTATCAGGAGTTCACCAGCAGACTGATAGAGACATTCGATAAGAAGGATCCAGAACTGTATTTCAGAGAGTTGGCTCACCGCATTTACAAAAGTGCTTTGGACTCTTACATTGGTGAGTTTCGTAGAGTTGCGCTATGGTGACCGCATTTCAGAATCCGACTCATTATACTCTTCGTTGAGGGATTGACAGAGCCTATGAGAGGTTGGGTCAAGGCGTTTGATCCTACTACTCTTCAGGAGGCGATGCAGAAGGCAAGGAGTATGGAGCTTGCTGCTCCGAAGAAACAATTTCAGCCTAAAACAAATAACTTGCCTGTCGAGGAGAGTCAGACACTAGTTGCAGAACCCAAAAGGAAACCAGTTGCGAGAATTGATGATGCAACTCGGGAGGAATGCAGGAAGAAACAACTCTGTTATTGGTGCAAAGCACCCTACAGCAAGGAGCATGATTGTCCTTTGAGACCGAAGGGCAGAGCCAACCGCGCCATGTGGGTTTACTATGATGATGACGAGTCTGATGATTCAGACCAGCAGGTTGTTTCAGAACATGCAGAGGCCGGGAATGCCTCTACGGAGTTTGGGCCCGATGCCAACTTATCCCCGTTGGTATTATCTACTAGTGTACGGGATGACTCATTCAGGTTCAGGGGATTAGTGGAAGGACAGCGATGTATTGCTATGCTCGACACTGGAGCCACACACAATTTCATTGATGAGAGCTTCGTCAGCAGATGTAGACTCCAGACAGAGGATTTCGCTGGATTCAGAGTTCGGGTGGCAGATGGATATACACTCACTTGCACTCGACGGATTTGTAATCTCACTCTCATGCTGAATGATTATGAGTTGCAGGCAGACTTTTATGTAGTCAACCTGGGTGGGATGGATTTAGTGCTGGGTATGAGATGGCTGCAGGACATTAGTGTGTTCACCCTCAACTTGCCTAAAATGGAGATGAGATTTGAGGTACAGGGCAAGAAATATGTGTTGAGGGGGATTACAGATGGCAGCCTTCGTTCTATCTCTCTCGTTAGTGGGAAGAGCGAGAAGGTAGAGCAGGATTTTGTGCAGACCAGGCATGGTTATGCTCAGTACCCCGGGGGTTCTGAGGCAGTCGTTTGGGATCAGCCTAGTGGTTTGGTTCCGTTTGTGACCAATCCATTGTTTGAGACAGATGTTATATCTTCATACGACAATCCGCTCTTTGAGTTTGATATGGGTAACTCATCTGATCTTGGTCTTGAGCAGAGTAATGATAGCGTTTGGGATCCTACTAGTGCACTGGGATTTCAGACTCAGCTCACGGAGGAGTATCACAGTGTGTATATGGTGCAAAGTGCATATGGCTTCATGATTGATCCGCATGTACACAGTTTGTTTCAGTTGCACAGTTCTAGCATGCATGTACTTGATATGCTGGATGATAGTATATCTCGTGCAGTTTTAGGGGGTAAGTGTTGCTTGTCGTTTGACTTGCCTCCTTCTGAGAGTCTTGATCCTATGCCGGACCGCACTGAGGTTAATAGGGAATGGTATTTTATTCTTACTGATCAGTTGTGGGAGTTACAGGAGCCAGTTGTGGCCAGCAGGAACATTGTCCGGTACTCTCCATGGGATCCAGGTGGTGCAGTGCAGCCGTATTTGCAGAGATTGCTTGAGGACAAGCAATTTCAGGGAGGGCGGATCATTATGTCTTCGCTTTTTAGTTTATTAATCGCTTGTCGAGGAGTGAGCTTCCATTGTTGAGTCCGTAGGCCGACGAGAGGTGCGAGGATCGCTTGGTAGTAGCGGTTCGTTTGATAGCCCAGCTTATGCTTGTGTCGTTGGGCCTTCATCTTCCGTGAAAGCCAGAACTTTCTATTTTTAGAAAGTTAGGTCATGAAGTTGCTATTTCTGCAAAAGGGCCGTCCAACCAGCCTCTAATTCCACTCCGCTCAAATAGCTTGACTATCCCAATGAGAAATAAGGAGTATTTAATGCATTATTAAATATTTAATAATTTGACTTTATATTAAAGTCACTTTATTGAAATATTAAAATATTTAATTAACTTGGCCTGCTATAAAGTATTTATTATACTTTATAATAAAGTATTAATTTTGACTTAATGGATATTTATTATTCATTAAAATAAGCGCCAATTATTAAATAGATTTCTCCTAAGTCTTAAAAGGACGAATTTAATCATTTTATTAAATGATTATAAAAAAAAAAAAGAGCATTGGGTCGAATTTTAAAGAAGAGGATATATTTATTCAATGAAAGGCAAATCGAACCATTATGAAATGTTATTCTAATTTGTCTTTTGCTCTGAGCATTGGAGTTTGCAAACCTTAGGGTTTCTGGCAGACGATCGTTTCTGGAGAACGAAAACTCTTCAGAGATCAGGCAGACTGAGGCTGTGCAATACCAGCTGAAGCTTGCACTTGGTGGTTTCATACAGAGATCACAGATTGGATTTATTGAGTCAGTTATTCAGTGTTAGCAGAGAACCTTCATCAGATCAATAAGGCGACTTCATCAGAGGACACTTTCCAGAGATCTGGCAACATTTCTTGGAGGCCGTACCTTGTCATTTATTGCTGTCAGCCGTACTTTTTCTGTACCTTTCTTGGCCATACTTTCACATCTTCAGAGGAACGCCTGTATTCTTCAACTTCTGGTGTTTTCTTTTTGGGCGCCTTGGTACTGGGGATTATTTCTTGCCTGTGACTGGAGAGAAAAGTGGAGTTATTAATTTCTATGTGCATTTATTGCTGCTACAGCCGCCATTAAAGAGAAATCAGGTTTTTTCAATAAATTTATTGTAACTCATGCTTTATTCAGATTTTTGTATTGTAAATGCTCTGGAAGTAATAATAAACAGTGCGCCTACCTTCTCTGATCATTTCCCAAGCTTTTCTAGAGTTATATAAATTTTTATGAATTTATTAGCAATTTTGAGAGAAATCGCAGCTTTACAATTTTGCCTGAAAACCTTCAAAAATACAAAAAAAACGAAAATGTGCAAAAACAAACAAAAATCAACTAGGGTTTCAATTTGAGAACCACTAGGGTTCTGACATGCCACCAATCATGTGCTACTCCGTCAAGGTGTAAAGTAGCAAATTTAATAGCCTTATCCTCCTGCATAGGCCTAAGTGATAAGTAATTGTCCAATTTCTGGACCCAAGACCTCGCTGATGTCTTTTCAGACCCATCAAAATATGGCAATGTAATCTTGCTAACCGCGTACTGCAAATCCCTATTCACCTGTGGCTGCGGCTGCTGATGCTGGGGGGGTCTACGGTCAAATCTGCCTCCTCCTCTGGGTTTATAAACATCTATAAACTCATGAAATGTAAGTGCCTGTCGGATCTCAGGTGCTAGTGACATGTACTCACCGTGAAATCTCGTCAAGTCTGCCACTGACATGCCATTATGTGGCTGAAACTCCTGATGTTGCCCCCCGATGCTCGGGCCTGAGTCCGTGGTGGAGTCTCCAGGCGAAAGAAATGGTCGCCTACGCCCCGAGTAGACCTGATCTACCGTCGAAAATGGTGCCAATGGTCGATCCAACGTGTAGTCCAGCCGTCATTCAATTCAGATGTAGTGTGGCTGTGTGGCGACACCGTCAATGGTACCCATCAACCGAGACATCGCGGTCCATCATGTTATCATGCCCGCTCAACTCCCCATCTTAATATCACCCTTCTCGAGATGTGCCTTCCCGATCCCTACGTGTCTCTGCAGGAATCTCTCGATCTGCCATTAGGGTTGCAACACTGTTTTCACTACTGTTTGAACTGGATCTGTGAATACCAAGTACTCCTGACACTGTCTGACCTTCAGGGATAGGTGGACCTGTCCAATCCTCGTCTTTGCCTGTTCCTACGCCTCTAATATACTGAATAGTATCTCGGCTCATGAAAAGGCGACCACAAAGCACACTGAATACTGAAAAAGCACAGGATGGCAGGAGATCTGTGCTCTGATACCACTGTAAGAACCCTGGTGGTTCTCAGCCCGGAAACTACTGATTTGTTTTGGGTTTTTGCAAGTTTGTGATTTTTTTGTGTTTTATGAGGTTTTCAGGCAAATTGCTAAAAGCTGCGATTTTACTAAGAAATTGCTAATAAATTCTAAATAATTTCTAAGTGCATGAAATACATCAAATCTTGCTCATAAAATGTAGGCGCATCATTTATTATCACTTCCAGAGCAAATACAATGATAAATACTGAGATATGAATGAAATACAATAATTTTTATTGAGGAACCTGGTTTATGACAGCCGCCTTGGGAAGTGTGTAGAATGTACGGCCAGCTCCAACTGATCAATATCCAAGCTCAAAAACAGAGGTAAATCTCCCAGAAACCTAGGCGCCCCTTCTGCAAAAGACTGGAGGTCAAAAGCTTGAGTGATTCCTTCTGATGAAAAAGTACGGCCCTTGCTGGTATGACCTGTACAGCAGCAGCCTTTAATATGGTATGGCACCTTGGAAAATGTGCCAGGACTTTGAAGAATGATCTCTGAAACAAGTCGCCTTTATTAATTGATGAATATCTCTGTAAATCTCTGCCAGAATCAATGAATAAGCTCGATCTGTGATCCCTGTGGGAAATCACCAAGTGCAAGCTTCAGCTGGTATTGCACAGCCTCAGTCTGCCTAATCTCTGAAGAGTTTTCGTTCTCCAGAAACGTCTGTCTGCCAGAAACCCTAGGGTTTGCAAACTCCAATGCTCAGAGCAAAAAAGATAAAGTCGAATAATAATCTCATAATGGTTCGATTTTGCCTTGAGTGAAAATATATACCTCTGATAAAATTCGACCCAATCTCCTTTTAATTAATCATTTAAATAAATGACTTAATTCGCACTTTTATACTTAGGAGAAATCATTAATAATTGGCGTCCTTATTTTAATGAATATTAAATACTCATTAAGTCAAAATTTAATACTTTATTATAAAGTATAATAAATACTTTATAACAGGCCAATTAATTAAATATTTAAATATTTCAATAAAGTGACTTTAATATAAAGTCAAAATATTAAATATTTAATAAATCATTAATTACTCCTTATTTCTCCGTCTAATCATCAAACTGCTGAACTAGGTCGACTCTGAGTTGAATGGTTGAAACAGGTGCCCTGCCCAAAATAGCAGCTTCCGCCTAACCTAACTTTCTAAAAATAGAAAGTTCCTGAAAATGCACTCTGGAAGATTCTGCGAAGGCCCAACCTAACACAACTGCAAAACTGGAGCTACCAAACACTGAGTAATTGCCCCAGATGATCCTCTGCACTCTCCTGTCAGCCTACGAGGATCGAATAATAGGCTAACCTCGTCACCAGCTGCTCTGACTAGGATGGGGACATCACAACTAGGGTCGCACCAGAGCAACTCCCACCCACGCTCATCAAAACGAGAACAAAGAAGATGACTCAATCAGCGCCAAAGGACACAAGGGGGCCCACGTAAACAAGGAAACCCCCACTCCAAACATGAGTAGCCACCGCCCACCACGAGCTAGGAACTTCCCAAGGAAGAACAGGATTCAAAAAAGGGAGAAATGCCACATCAGGAGGGACTTCCACAACAGGAATCCACTCAATAGAAACAATGAACCCACATTTCCAAACACTAGCAGTAGCCATCGAAGACTGCATAGCCTCCACGAGATCCCCACCTGGATCTCCATTGTCTTCTCCTTCCGCTCCATCATCCTAGACCTTTAGTTGCTCAAGGATTACAGATCAACTGTTCCCTATTGGGGGAATATAAAAATATATATATATATATATATATATAATGGAGAATACATATTATGAAGTATTGAAATGATTTGACTAGCTACCCTCAAAAGTGTGTAGTGTGTGAAATCAAGACATACCTTTGTGGATTCCATATTATTGCTAACTTGGATTGCTTACAAAGTGGGATTGCTTGTTACCCCACCCCATGGGCTATGAAATTTTGTGTGCCTTCCATCCTCAAATCTAGTGGTTTCTTGGAGAAGATTCAAATTTCACTATGGTGTTGATTATAGAGGCATCCATTCCCCTTAGATTCTAGGAGAAAATTGTCATTGAGATTGTTGGTTTCGATGAGAAATATCTAAATTGTCTTCTCCCTCTAGGGAAATGTTTTTGGGTGTCCACATCTCCATCTCTTAGGAGCAGATGGGTCTTGATTAGAGTTTCCTTTTGGACACTAGATAATCATTTGATTTCCCTTTCATGAGGATGGCATGTTAGTTTTTTGTTTGCCAATTCATTGATTGAAGAGAGAAATGGATTACATTTTGGTGTGTCTTTTGCTTTGTAGTGAGATGATTTAATAGTTAGTTGGAGCTTCAAGATTACTTTTTTATTCTTGTGTTGGGTTTTTTTTTTTTTAACTCTTGAATATTTAAAGTTGTGCTTGACAACCCTATTTTATTAGCTAGCTCTATCTCTTGAAGGTCTTTAAAAGATGTGAATGAATTTACCATGTGGACCTCCACATTTGTGACAAATATTTCCTAGCATAAACTCTATTGAATTTGTTAGCAATGGTTAGCTTCTTTTGGTGACACTTATTTTTAGTGTACATGGGAGGCTACTTCATTCCTAGTGTTGTCAAGTTCCTAGTTTTCTTGGCTCAATTCAATTTGATTTTGGGTGATTCTTGTTGTGCATACTTTGCTAAGATGGTTATATGCATGACATATTTGGCATTTGAATGAAATGTTTTCATAATGAAGTCGTGGCTCCCACTCTATTCCATCCAAATCCATGATAGATCTACATTCACACAGATGCAAGCATAGTTGAAGACTCTTGGGTTATGGATCATCTTAGAAGAGGTGATATATTCTCTGAATGATGCACCTATTCTTTGCAAGACTAGCTCTTTCCAACATTCACTAGGTAAAAGTGGGAGACTGGCCCAAATAGGGACTATGTTAGATAGGTCTTCAATAGCATTTAAGGATGGAACCCAATACTCAATGAAGAATCCAAATTAGTTGAGAAACCACAATCCTCCTTAGAAGATTATTTCCTTTTTTTCTTGGATGTAAAAATGGCCAAAAAATATCCACTAGGGGGAAAAGGAGGGCCTCCACCATTCCCAAAGGTTTCCAATTGTCTTGAACCCATTCTCTAAGTGTTTTAGGGGAAAAGGAACGCTCCCATTAAGCAACAAACGAAGACTTGTTCCTTGAGAAGCAAGAGATGTCCTTCCATTTTATAAAGGTAAGAGATTACTTGAGTTACCTAATAATGAGTTGCTATATATTCCATTCTATAGTGCTCCAAAAATCTTGGGCAAGTTAGCCATTTAAAGGAAGCAACCATTTTCTTTCTTGGCAAGAAAAATGGTGTTGTATATTGCTTTTTTGCATGGTATTGCAGGAATCCTCATAGTTTAGTATTGGTTGGTTTATACTATTCTAAGCTAGTGACAGTTTTTAATGATTGAGGTTGGGCATCTTACTCCATGGAGGCCATAGTAGTGTTGTGTGAAAAATCAACAAGTATGTGTAGTGAGAGTCCACTAGGAGAGGGAATAAGCTTGAAAGATATTAGGACTGTACATTCCTACAAAGAGCATTGGGAGAGTCTCTCAGTCTAGTAATAGGATGGTGTAATGACTATGTTACACCAAGTTTTCGAGACAGGGATGGCAAGGGGAGGGACACATTTCCAAGATGGATTTTGTGGGAGGCCATTTTTCGGGGATGCCAAGGGACAACTATTAGAAATAGGAATTTCAAATATTCATATAATAACAGTGCTCCACGGGGATCCATCCCCTACCTTGGTACCCTCGTCCCCATCCTGGAAACGTTTCGGGGACTTGGGGACTCCTCGTAAACTTCCCCTCACCTTCGCATCTGATAGTGATGCAAACTTGAGCTCCAATTTTGATACAGACCCCTACCAATTGCATCTGCTGATTAGGGACAACCATATATTTTCTATGTTTTTGTCATTTTATAGTTGAAACTTGAAGCCTTTGTGCATTTTGTTATAATTCTTATTTAATTTGTATGCACAGTGACAATAAAAGCAATTGAATTTTGTTAATTTGTTTGTCAATTCTCATGTGAAATCTCAATTCAAGTCTAATGTTATGTACTAATCTTCTACAATGCCTATGATGAATGCTTTACCAATGTTCTAATATGAATATTTGAAATTTCTCTATATTTTTAAAAATTTCCCTATTTTTAATAGCCGTCCCCTATTGTCCCCTAAAAAATGACCCAAAAGTACCCCTGTACTAGAAACACGTCCCACCGTCCCCTGCCATCCCCGTCCCTGAAACATAAAAAATATGCCACTAACCCTAATCAACATTTGCTAGCACTACATCAAAATTGGAGTCTAAATTTGAGTCAATGCCACTAGGCGGGGATATTTCATCTAATGGAATACCAACCAATCCCTCGTATGCCTCCTTATTAACTTGTATAGCATCTTTGAGATCAATATCACAATGTGCGACTAGAGTCTAACAATACTCAAGAATTTGTCAATCATAAAGCCGTAAATTGCTATGCACGACCACCAAGTTCTTTGTTCATTGAGAGGTAGGCGTATTTCTCTTGATTGATTGAAGTAAGTTGTTTGTGGATCAATTCCTTGCTATATTAGAGGAATTGGGAACCTATCCATCCTTGCCATGCCACATCCACCATCCAATAGAGTCATTTTTGTTAGAGTAAACATGTATTAGCTAATAATTAATTAATCTTTAGCTGATTATTAGTCTAATTTCACTTCATGCACTTAAACTAAACTTAGGAGTGTTTTTTCTATTAACTACAATGAGCTATTATTAGATCATATTGTCTCATCACATAGGATGATGACACTTGTCATGATCTAATCCCTTTATCATTTAGGGTTTGCTCTTATAAGCACTCTCCTTCATTGTAACTCTAAGTATGCTTTTTATTTTTTAACTTCTTTATTGTTGAGGAAATAACAATTCATTGTTTGTAGCTCTCATGCAAGGAAGGTGTTCTCATTTGTTGTTTGATCCTACATCTTGTGTGTTTTTCACAATTCTAACATGGTATCAAAGCATGGATTTAGCAAACCCCTTCTTTATTTTTGAGGATTTTCTTCAACTAGGGTTATAGAGGCTTCAAATTTGAAATCTTCATATTTTTTTGTAGGTTTTGGACTCAAACGATTTTTTGGTGCATTTTGGCATGAAAGGACCTCACCATTGCATTTAGGAGGCCCAACAAATGAATTTTGACTATAAATTTGTCCATATTCCCCATCGGAAGCCTCTAAGGCAATTTTTTTTGATAGAGGGGTCGTACGGCCCTTATATATGGTCGTACCGTATGACTTTTTCAATTATATATATATATATATGCGCTATTTTAAGCATTTAGCAGCTTATTATATGCTGCTAGCGCCACAACTTCTTAATTGCCAACAACGCAACTTCTTTGTAATGTCCTCTTCCCAACAGTGATTCTCTCAGTTGACTGTTAGCCTATCCTGGAGGCTCGTAGGTGAGTTGGAAGTGGAAATTAGGGTTTCCAGCCACTTGGAGGTTTCTTTTGTGGATTTAGGGGTCTGCATGTTGGAGTTTTGCAGTTTCGTTTTTGGATTCTTTTTGGGTTATCAGAGAACTTCGCAATGATATGACATGCATCTGCATTAGGCAACTTTTCCGAACTTACTATTTTAGTAAGTTATGACGGCTGCTCAGAATGTGGTTAAAATGCATTTGGAGTCACTTACTATTTTTAACAATATGCTACTTATAGTAAGTGCTATTTTTAGCAATGCTAGTTTTGGCAGTGTTTCAGTAGTTCAGTATAGAGGCTATATCAGGCAAGTCAGTTTGAGCAGTTTGGTCTCCCACACTCTTGGAGCTCATTTTGGTAAATTCAATATTTTGGTTGAGTTTATCTTTTAAGTGAAACATTTGTCTAAGGCATGGTGGATGTCTAGATGGAGGAATACGTGATTTTTATGAAAGTATTTCATTTAATAATTTGGGACGCCTATCTTATGTTATATTTGCTTTTGATAAAGTATTATTTCCTCAAGTGCCTTGGACGACTTTGTAAAGAAGGCTAATGAAACTCAAATGCAAACGAATTAAGGTGAATGTGGATTTTAGTTTGGGCGCCCTAATTGGAGGGAAAGACATTTGAATTTGTGGAGAAGTTATAAATAAGAGTGTTGGGCTTCATTTGAGGGTATCTGTTGAAAATATAATGAAGTGCTACCGAAATTTCTACTGGCCTTTGCTTCGAGGAATGCATACCTCCTAGCGCCCCTAGTTTCGTGCTTGCAAGATAGCACCTAGCTAAGTTTGAGATTGTTCTTTACACTAAAGAGCAGATTGAGCTGATTGAAGATTAATACTTTTGATGTTTTCTAAAGTTTGGTGTGTTTTCTTAGTTTTGACATTGCTGGTTTGGTGCTTGGCTGAAGCACGTTTTGGCTTGTTGCTAACTTGGTGCTTTTTTGCTACTTCTGGGTATTGGTCCTATGTTTGAGTCTGCCTTGGGTGCCTCATCTTGCAAAGTTTCAGATTTTATGGTGGAGAATTGAATTTTATCTTGCTGGTCGCCCTCTTCAAGGAGGTTGCACTATCTCTGTACTTTCCTTGGGATGTGTGCTAAAACATTGGAGGCTGTTTGGTGATGTTTGATGGCTTGAACTTGGTCACCTACCTTCTAGGAGCTGTTTGCACTTTGTTTCACGGCATTTGGAGGTGTCTTTGCAAAGTTGTGAGCATTTGATCCACTAAATCTTGATGAAGCTATCAAGAAAGCAAGTAGTATGGAATTGGCTGCTCCTAGGCCTAAATTTCAGTCCAAGCTCTTTGCACATAAGAAAGATAAGAAGCACTTTCCAAGTCAGCATAAAAATTTTCCTTCTAAGTTGGATGATGAGCTTCGTGAGAAGCTAGAAAGGATGGAAAATGTTATACATGTAGAGAACCATGGACTAAAGGCCATAGATGTTATGGAAAAGGTCATTCTAACCACATGGAGGCTGTGATGTCCCCTTCCTAGTCAGCGCAGTTGGATATGTGGTTAGTCTATTATTTCAATCCTCGTAGGCTGAAAGATGTGTGCAGAGGATCATCTGAGGCAGTTACCGGTGTTCAAGAGCATCATTCTTTCAGTTGTTTTAGGTTGGGCCTTCGTAGAATCTTTCTGAGAGGTTTTTCAGAGACTTGCTATTTTTAGTTAGTCAGACAGGCAGAAGCTGCTATTTTGGGCAGGGCACCTGGTCCAGCTGATTAGTTCAGAAACGACCCAGTTCATTAGTTTGATGGTCAGATGGAAAAATAACAAAGCATTTAATGATTATTAAATAATTGATATTTTGACTTTATGTTATAAAGTCACTTTATTAATATATTTAAATATTAATAATTAATGGCATATTATAAAGTAATTTTAATACTTTATAATAAAGTGAAATGTTTATTAGGATGAATAATTATTTATTCATTAAAGATGGACGCCATTTAATTAATATTTTTCCTAAGTTGAGAAAAGGCGTATTTAATCATTTTATTTAAATGATTATTAAAAAGAGCTTGGGTCGAATTTTTGAAGGAAGGTTATATATTCACTGCCAAGACAAATCGAACTCTTATGTTATGATTATTCAATTTGTCTTATTTTGCTCTGAGTATTGGAGTTTGCAAAAACCTAGGGTTTCAACAAACAGTTGATTTTGGAGAACGTTCCCTCTTCAAGATCTGGCATACTGAGACTATGAAATACCAGTTGAAGATTGTCGTACTTGGTGACTTCATACAGAGGTTGTAGTTGAGCTTACAGGATCGATTCAGGAAGGTTTTTACAGAGATTACTCATCAGTTGACTGGGGCGACTTATCAGAGATTGTTCAACAGAGATCTGGCACTTTATTTATTGAGGCCGTACCGTATTAAATGCTGTTGCTGGGCCGTACTTTCCTGTACTAGCAAGGCCATACTTCTTCATCTGGAGGATACGCCTTCATCCTTTGGTCTTTTGCCTTTTGCAATAAGGATGCCTAATTATTCTGGAGATTTGGCGCATAGTCTGGAGTCTGGAGAGTGCATATTCATCTTGGGCCGTACATTTATCATCTATCATTTGGTGGCTGCAAGCAATCAGGTTTTCTTGAAATAAAATTACTTTTTCCCTTATATGTTCGATTTCATCTATTGTATGAATTTTGGAAGCAATAAATATATGCGCCTTCATCTTCTGAGCATTATTAATGCATATTTGTTGTCCATTTATTTATTATGAATTTTTAAAGCAATTTAGAGCAAAATTGCAGTTTTCTTGTTTATTGCAAAAATCATCAAAACACAAAAAAATACAAAACAAACAAAAACCAGTGATTTCAGTTAGGGTTTGGGTTGAGAGACACCCGGTCTCTTACAATGGTATCAAAGCACAGTTTTCCTGCCATATTGTGCTTTTTCAGTATTCAGAGGGCTTTTTGGTTTCTTTTTCATGAGTAGAGACATCATTCAGTATACCAAGGGTATAGGAACAGGCAGAGTTGAGGATTGGATAGGTCCACCTATTCCTGAAGGTGAGACAGTGTCAGGAGTATTGGGTATTCATAGATCTAGCTCCAACAGCAGTGAGAACAGTGTCACAACACTGATGGCAGATCGTGAGATCCCTGCAAAGACACTTAGGGATTCAGGGAAAGCGCATGCAGAGGGTGATATTACCGAGGAGGAGTTTAGGCGCAGGCATGATAACATGATGGACATGATGTCCTAGTTGATGGGCACTATTAGACAGTATACTCCATCCCAGCCGCACTATATCCAGATTGGACAGTCGAGCAGGACTGTAGGCATGGACCAGCCTTTGGCATCAGCACCACGACAGCTATCACCGATCTATCATGAGCGTAGGCTTGGACAACCTACATTCATATCTAGAGAGACCCCACCTCCAACTTTGGAGGCAGAGCAGTAGAGTCACCATCAGGAGTTTCAGCCACACAATGGCATGTCAGTAGCGGATGTGACTAGATTTTATGGTGAGTATCTATCATTAGCACTTGAGATCAGACAGGCATTATCTTTTCATGAGTTTATGGATGTTCATAAGCCTAGAGGGGGAGGTAGATTTGACCGCCGAGCTCCTTAGCACCAGTAGCCACAGCCACAGGTGAACAGGGATTTGCAGTATGCAGTCAACAAAATCACCTTGCCATACTTTGATGGTTCAGATAAGACGTCAGCGAGGTCTTGGGTCCAGAAGTTGGACAATTATCTATCATTGAGACCTATGCAGGAGGACGAGGCCATTAAATTTGCTACTTTGCATCTTGATGGGTTGGCGCACGATTGGTGGCATCATGCCATGTACACACTTGGCCATCATGCAGTCACTACGTACTAGGAGTTCACCAGCAGGCTCATAGAGCGTTTCGATAAGAAAGATCCAGAACTCTACTTCAGAGAGCTAGCTTAGCTCAGACAGACAGGTAGTTTGGATGCTTATGTCAGTGAGTTTCAGAAGGTTGCAGTCATGGTGACAGGCATTTCAGAATGAAGACTTGTCATTCTCTTTGTCGAGGGTTTGATGGAACTTGAGAGGTTGGGTCAAGGCATTTGATCCTCCTACTCTTCAGGAGGCCATGAGGAAGGCACGTAACATGGAGCTTGCAGCACCTCGCAGCAAGTTCACTACAGGCTCAACACCATACACGAGGCCTAATAGGTCTTTTGACAGGAATAGGCCCTTTGACAGAAGGAGGGATCCACCCGATCCTAAGAGACAGAATGCACCACCCTTTGACAGAGAAACACTGAACGATTTACAGAAGAAAAAATTGTGTTTCTGGTGCAAGGCGCCCTATGATGAAAAACATATATGCCCTCTTCGTCCCAAAGTGAAAAACAATCAAATGGAGTGGTTTTATGAGGGGGAACAGCAATCTGATCTGTCAGACCAGCAAGCTGATTCCGAGCATTCAGATGATGACAGGTCCGAAAATGAGGGTGAAAACGAAGGAGGAAGGAAGCTACAGGAGGCACACTTGACTAGCCTTCAGAGAGATGGGTCGTTTAGACTCCGCGGGCTTCTAGCAGGACAAAAGGTAATCACTCTACTCGACACTGGTGCCACTCATAATTTCATTGATGCACGGTTGGTAAAGAAACGTGGTATATAGACAGAGGAGTTTGAGGGTATCCGAGTTAAGGTCGCTGATGGGTACACCCTCAAATGTGACAGAAAGATTACTGATCTTCCGATGCGGTTGAACAACTATGGATTCAAGACTGAATTCTATGTTGTTAATATGGGAGATACTGATGTGGTGTTAGGTATGGCATGGCTTCACGATTTGGGTGAGTTCACACTCAATCTATGAGATATGGAGATGAAGTTCAAGGTTAATGGGAGACCTCATGTCATCAAAGCCATTAGAGACAGTAATCTGAGGATGGTTTTGTATAGGCGGATGGAGAGACGCATACGTCATGATATGGTTGATTGGGCTGCAGAGTGTATGTTAATGCCAGCACAGCAGGAGTAGCAGAAGGGAGAGTACCATCCAGACATCCAGATACTGAGGACTAAACACTCCAAAGTGTTTAGCGACATTCCACCTGGTAGACCTCCAGACAAAGGCACTGAGCATATTATTGAGTTGGAGGAGGGCGCAAAGCCCATTATGATTACACCCTACAGGCATCCGAAACGACTCAAGGATGAGATAGAGAAGACCATCAATGAGTTATTGGCTATGGGACACATTAGACCTAGCAAGTCACCTTTTGCTTCATCGGTTGTATTGGTGAAGAAAAAGGATGGATCACTTTGGATGTGCATAGACTACCGCCAGCTCAATAAGAGGACAATTAAGAACAGATACCCGATACCACGCATTGATGAGCTGATTGATGAGTTGCACGGTGCTATCTTCTTTACGAAGATTGATTTGAGATCCGGGTACCACCAGATTCAGATGAGGGAGCAGGACATTGAGAAAACCACTTTCAGGTGCCATTGCGGTCACTTCGAGTTCTTGGTCATGCCTTTCGGTCTAACCAATGCACCTGCACCTTTCAGGCTACCATGAAAAGGGTCTTCAATTCTCAGTTGCGGAGGTTTGTATTGGTCTTCTTCGATGAGATTCTGGTATACAGCAGGTCATGGGAGGAGCATTTAGCTCACTTAGACACAGTTTTGGGTATCTTGGCTGAGGAGTCCTTTTACACCAAAGAATCCAAGTGTGAGCTAGGTATGGAGGAGTTGTATCTGGGGCACATCATCAGTGCCAAGGGAGTTAGTATGGATCTTGAAAAGATCCGGTCTATAGTGGAGTGGCCAGTACCAGAGAACCTTATGCAGCTCAGAGGATTCATTGGTTTGTGTGCTTTTTACAGGAGATTTGTAAGAAAAAAGAGACTTATATAGAAGATACTGAAGATATTGAAGATACTGAGGATATTGAGGAAGAATTTCCTTTAAGTTATCACTCTTTAACTAAAGAAGAAAAAGAGTATGTCGACGCTAACGTAAAACTAATAAAGAGTACACTTAATCTAGGAAATGAAGAATTTATAGAAACAGAAGAACAATCTTATGAAGATTCTAACACTTCCTATCAAAAAGAAACAGGTTTATCCGATGCTATTCAAATAGGCATAGGTGAAATAAATGGTATGCCTGTCGCACTCGGAGTTATGGATTTTCAATTCATGGGAGGCAGTATGGGCTCGGTAGTGGGTGAAAAAATAACCCGTTTAATAGAGTATGCTACTGATAATCTTCTTCCATTAATTCTCGTATGTGCTTCTGGCGGAGCGCGCATGCAAGAAGGAAGTTTTAGCTTAATGCAAATGAATAAAATAGCTGCTGTGTTGCATACATATCAAAAAGAGGATAATTTACTATATATTTCAGTTCTTACATCTCCTACAACTGGTGGAGTCACTGCTAGTTTTGGTATGTTGGCTAATGTCACGATTGTCGAGCCTAATGCATACATTGCATTTGCAGGTAAAAGAGTTATTGAGCAGACATTAAACCAGATAGTAGATGATGAAGATCAAATATCTGATTCTTTATTTGATTTTGGAATGTTTGATACCATGGTTCCACGAGCTCTTTTAAAAAAAGTTCTGAGCCAGATAATCGAAATATACCTGTTGACTGATATGTTGGAGGAATAATTCATTTTATTATAAGATTCCCAAAAACAAGTCTTGATCCCTTAAGAATTGTTTTTTGGGGATCAAACTTATGCATAAAGTTTTGAAATTATGTAGAGGTTTTATCCTTTTTTAGTCTAAATTTATATATACTAAAAATAATGTAAGTGTTTATAACACATTCTATGTATAATTAGAAACATATTTCTAATTATAGTAGAAATAATCTATTTATAATAAATTAATTGTATTCTTTATTATACAATAGATTAAGAATAATTTCAATTTATTTATATACATCTGTAATTCATTTACAGAATAATTTTTTTTTTAATTTAAAACTTATATTGGAATGAATTCTAACTAAAAAAAAATACGAGGGTTCTCACGTCACGCCACACCCCTTACTGATTTGACAAAGAAAGGGGCTTTTACTTGGTCACCACAGGCGTAGGAGTGCTTTAACAGGTTTAAGGTGATCATGACTTCATGTCCAGTGCTAGCATTGCTTGACTTTACGAAGTCATTTGATTTATTTTGCGATGCTTCAAGAGAGGGCATTGGTGCCGTTTTGATGCAGGAGAGACACCCTATTGCTTTTGAGAGTAGAAAGCTTAGGGGTCCTGAGAGGTTTTACAACATTTACGACAAGGAGATGTTAGCCATTATGCATGCTTTGGCTAAGTTCAGGCAATACTTGGTAGGCAGCAAATTCAGTGTTCATACAGACCACAATAGCCTGAAACACTTCCTTGGACAGCGAGACCTAAATGAGAGGCAGCAAAAATGGGTCAGTAAACTGCAATCGTATGACTTTGACATCACCTTCATTAAGGGGAAGCAGAATGTTGTAGTTGACGCCTTGTCTCGTAGACCTCAGTTGAATGCCATGGCACAGATCTCAGAGGATTGGAGGCATCGGATTATTGCTGAGTATGCTAAGAACCCATGGGCTGCTAGCATTGTTGACAGGACAGAGCAGGATGGTAGGTACACCATTGTAGATGACTTGATCATTTACAAGGGGTGGATTTTTCTGGTTCCGAGTTCCGAGTTGAGGGATACAGTTTTGAGAGCCTTTCATGATCTTCCTATGGCGGGCCATCCCGGGTACTACAAAACATATAAGCTGGTTCGGGAACGGTTTACTTGGAAAGGGCTGAAAACTGATGTTCTACAGTATGTTCGAGAGTGTTTTGTTTGCCAGCAGAACAAGTAGGAACACACATATCCTGTTGGATTGCTTCAGCCACTTCTGATATTTGACAAGAAGTGGGAGTGTTTATCGATGGACTTTATCACGGGTTTGCCGAAAGCCCAAGGTAAAGATTGCATTTACATAGTGGTTGATCGGTTGACCAAATATGCACACTTCTTCTCGATTACTACTACATTCACAACATCGCAGACTGCAGAGCTCTTCTTCAGAGAGGTATTCCGGTTACATGGGTTGCTTCGGACGATAGTCAGCGATAGAGACAGTCGGTTCATGAGCAACTTTTGGTAGGAGTTGTTCAGGCTCTGTGGGACTGAACTGACACCGAGTACCAGCTACCATCCGCAGATAGATGGACAGACAAAAATTGTCAATAAGTGGGTGGAAGGTTACTTGCGCAATTACATAGCTGGACAGCAGAGAGCTTGGGTGAGGTGGATATACCTCTGTGAGTATTGTTATAACTCTACTCACCACATGACGATACAGATGACACCCTTCATGGCATTGTACGGGTATGAGGCGCCCAACCTTTTGGATTTGATATTGAGTGATAGCAGAGTGCCAAGTGCAGGAGATATGATGCAGAGTCAGCAGGACATTTTGAGGTCTCTTAGAGACAATATCCAGCGGGCACAGAATTAGTAAAAGCAGTATGCTGATCAGAAGAGGGTTGAGCGTTCTTTTGTAGTGGGTGATATGGTGTATCTTATGTTGCAACCGTATCATCAGTCTACTCTGCAGAAGAGTGGTGCAGAGAAGCTGCAGCCTCGTTACTATGGTCCATTTCATGTTGTCAGACGAGTGGGCGAGGTTGCATATGAGTTAGACTTACTAGCAGATAGCAGGGTTCACAACGTGTTTCACGTTTCTCGCCTGAAGAAGGCATTGGGTTAGCATGTGATACCCTCGCCAGTTCTACCACCCCTTGATGATGAAGGGAAATTGATACTAGTACCTGAGGCCATCCTCGAGATGAGAGAGACACCTTCGGAGGTGGGTGATCAGGGAATATCTGATCAAGTGGAGAGATTTGCCAGTTGAGGATGCTACATGGGAGTCCGGGGAGATTTTACAGCATCCAGAATTGAGATTGCTTGAGGACAAGCAATTTTAGGGAGGGCGGACTGTGATGTCCCCTTCCTAGTCAGCGCAGCTGAATATGTGGTTAGTCTATTATTTCGATCCTCGTAGGCTGAAAGATGTGTGCAGAGGATCATCTGAGGCAGTTACCGGTGTTCAGGAGCATCATTCTTTCAGTTGTTTCAGGTTGGGCCTTCGTAGAATCTTTCTGAGAGGTTTTTCAGAGACTTGCTATTTTTAGTAAGTCAGACAGGCGGAAGCTGCTATTTTGGGCAGGGCACCTGGTCCAACTGATTAGTTCAGAAACGACCCAGTTCATCAGTTTGATGGTCAGATGGAAAAATAACGGAGCATTTAATGATTATTAAATAATTGATATTTTGACTTTATGTTATAAAGTCACTTTATTAATATATTTAAATATTAATAATTAATGGCATATTATAAAGTAATTTTAATACTTTATAATAAAGTGAAATGTTTATTATGATGAATAATTATTTATTCATTAAAGATGGACGCCATTTAATGAATATTTTTCCTAAGTTGAGTAAAGGCGTATTTAATCATTTTATTTAAATGATTATTAAAAAGAGCTTGGGTCGAATTTTTGAAGGTTATATATTCACTGCCAAGACAAATCGAACTCTTATGTTATGATTATTCAATTTGTCTTATTTTGCTCTGAGCATTGGAGTTTGCAAAAACCTAGGGTTTCAACAGACAGTTGATTTTGGAGAACGTTCCCTCTTCAAGATCTGGCATACTGAGACTGTGAAATACCAGTTGAAGATTGTCGTACTTGGTGACTTCATACAGAGGTTGTAGTTGAGCTTACAGGATCGATTCAGGAAGGTTTTTACAGAGATTACTCATCAGTTGACTGGGGCGACTTATCAGAGATTGTACAACAGAGATCTGGCACTTTATTTATTGAGGCCATACCATATTAAATGCTGTTGCTGGGCCGTACTTTCCTGTACCAGCAAGGCCGTACTTCATCTAGAGGATACGCCTTCATCCTTTGGTCTTCTGCCTTTTGCAACAAGGACGCCTAATTATTCTGGAGATTTGGCGAATAGTTTGGAGTCTGGAGAGTGCATATTCATCTTGGGCCGTACATTTATCATCTATCATTTGGTGGCTGCAAGCAATCAGGTTTTCTTGAAATAAAATTGCTTTTTCCCTTATATGTTCGATTTCATCTATTGTATGAATTCTGGAAGCAATAAATATATGCGCCTTCATCTTCTGAGCATTATTAATGCATATTTGTTGTCCATTTATTTATTATGAATTTTTAAAGCAATTTAGAGCAAAATCGCAGTTTTCTTGTTTATTGCAAAAATCATCAAAACACAAAAAAATACAAAACAAACAAAAACCAGTGATTTCAGTTAGGGTTTGGGTTGAGAGACACCCGGTCTCTTACAGAGACCTATTCTGATTATGGATTAGAATCTGATATGTCTGATCAACAGTCCTTTTTTGGGGACAACGAAGAGGAAAAAGCTCCAAAAGAGTTTGATAAAAAGCAAGCGGGTGGTGGTACACTTGCCCAACTATCTAGTTTTCAAAAGAATGAATCTTTCAAGGTTCATGGAGTGCTTGGAGGGCACCGTATCGTTGCTCTAATTGACACAGGAGCAACTCATAATTTCGTAGACGAAGGTTTAGTTGCAAAGAGGGCTCAAAACGAAAGAGTTTGAAGGTTTCAAAGCAATGGGAGCTGATGGTTTTGCTATCTCTTGCAATCGAAAGATTTCTAACATTTCTATGCAATTGGGCAACTTTGAAGTCAAAGATGACTTCTATGTGGTTGGCATTGGAGACACGGATGCAATGCTTGGTATTCAATGGCTGTGATCTCTTGGAGAGATCACTCTAAATCTGCAAACAATGGAGTTAAAGTTTCAATTAGATGGAAAGAAGGTGGTGCTAAGAGGCATGTCAAATGGAGACCCAAGAATTGTGTCATTCAAAAGAATGGAAAGGCTGATTCGTCATGATCAAGTTGCGTGGGCAGCAGAGTGTACGATCCTACCAGCTGATCCAGTTGAAGAAAAGAGACACTATCCACCTGATATTCAGTCATTGATCACCAAGAATAGTAAGGTCTTTGGTAGCTTACCTCCTGAAAGAGGAACTGAGCATGTCATAGAACTCGAAGAAGGAGCCAAGCCAGTTATCACAACTCCTTACCGGTATCCTAAGAAGCAAAAAGATGAGATTGAAAAATCCATTAAGGAACTCTTGGAGATGGGTTTCATTCACCCAAGCAAGAGCCCTTTTGCTTCAACAGTTATGCTTGTGAAGAAAAAAGATGACACCATTTGCATGTGTGTGGACTATTGTGCATTGAATCAAAAGACAATCAAAAACCGGTATCCCATTCCCAGGATAGATGAGCTCATTGATGAGTTACATGGAGCCAAGTTCTTTTTGAAGATTGATCTTAGATCAGGCTACCATTAGATTCGCATGAGAGAATTAGACATAGAGAAGACAACATTTCGGTGTCACTATGGGCATTTTGAGTTCTTAGTCATGCCATTTGGCTTGACTAATGCTCCTGCTACATTTCAGTCTTGCATGAACCAAATCTTTCAGAAGCAGTTGAGGAAGTTTGTATTGATATTCTTTGATGACATTCTAATTTTCAGTAAATTTTGGGAAGAGCACTTTAAGCATTTGGAGGAAGTGCTTAGCATCCTAGAATCAGAATGTTTGTTTTCCAAAGAGTCCAAATGTGAATTTGGAATGACGGAGCTACTCTATCTTGGTCACATAATCAGCTTTGAGGGAGTGAGAATTGATCCTAAGAAGATCAAGGCAATCTTGGATTGGCCACCTCTAGAGAATGTGTCACACTTGAGGGGTTCTTGGGTCTTTGTGGCTTCTACAAAAGATTTGTGAAAGGCTACTCTCAGATGGCTGCTCCTCTTACTGATCTCACCAAGAAAGGAGCATTTGTATGGTTAGAAAAGGCACAAGTTGTTTTTGATAAGTTCAAGCAGCTCATTAGTTCATGTCCAATTTTGGCTATACCCAATTTCACCAAGCCATTTGAGTTGCAATGTGATGCATCGGAAGGAGTTGTGGCTGTTTTGATGCAAGACAAGCACCCTATTGTGTGATGACCCACTCCGAATGGGACAATCTCTACTCCAATTTTGCTTGATTAATTTCAGTGTGACAGTTAGGACATTTTGTCAAACATATTGCATAACATGTATGTATTTTGAGTGACATTCAATGTATAGTGCAAGAACATGACTGACAATCAAAATTATGACATTCTATCTGTCAACTATGTCTGATTTACAATATATGATTGCTCAGAAATGAATATCAGACTTACACAACTTCATAAACATCAAACCTTGAATGCAAAGAGCTTCCAATTATGAACAAACTTCAACTAAACCAAATACAATGCAAATAGAAGTTTGTGTGCTCAGAAACTAGTTACAATGTCACTCTTAAATGCCCAGAATTTGCTACAGCAGGTAGCAAATTGAAGTAACAGCACTTTCAGACTAAATATACTTTTGGGACAGATTGTACAGAATTTCAATATTCAGATTTTCTGAGCAAAAATCCACAATAAGCAAGCATAGAATGATATAATATGCAAACTTGGAAATGGAGGGGAGACTGAAATATGAACAGAAATTATGTCTTGACTCAAAACCTTCAGATAATCACATATTCAACAGACATAGACTCCCATGCCTCTCCAAACTATTGTGCACAGGTCCTAGATACTACTATTTTCTGGTAATGACTTGTAATTCTGATTGCACTATATTGCAGTCATTAATTTGCTCTTCAAACTAGCATCAATGCCAACACAATATCCTATCATTGTAGCTCAGTACTGTAGCGCGACACTGTTCACGTGCCAAAATCCATCAAATTGAATTCTATACAGCTGAAGAAAGCAATTTTGATTTTTCTGATCAGCAAACTGATTTTGAGGACAGCGAAGAAGAAAGAGCTCCAGAAGAGTCCAAAAGCGAAAAGGGAAGTGGAGGTACATTGGCTCAACTTTCGAGCTTTCAAAAGAATGAGTCCTTCAAAGTTCGAGGGATGATTAAAGGGCAGCAAATCGTTGCTTTGATTGATACTGGGGCAACACATAACTTCATTGATGAAGTTGTGGTGGCAAAGAAGGGGCTGCAAACTGAAGATTTTAAAGGTTTCAGAGTTATGGTTGCTGATGGGTTTCACATCTCATGCACCAAGAAGATTCCAAACATGTCCATGCAATTGGGCAATTACGAAGTCAAGGATGACTTCTATGTGGTTAATATAGGAGACACGGATGCTGTCCTTGGCATTCAGTGGCTGCGATCTCTAGGAGAGATCTCTTTAAATCTGCAAACCATGGAACTCAAATTTCAATCCGATGGAAAGAAGGTGGTGTTAAGAGGAATGTCTAATGGTGGTCCTCGGATTGTGTCATTCAAGAGAATGGCAAGGTTGATACGTCATGACCAAGTGGAGTGGGCTGTGGAGTGTATGATTCTTCCAGCTAGTCCGGTTGAGACAAAGAGAGATTATCCTCCAGATATTCAGTCTTTACTCACCAAGAAGAGTAAAGAGTTTGCTAATTTACCTCCTGGACCGCCTCCTGATCGAGGTTCAAAACATGTCATAGAGCTCAAGGAAGGAGCTAAGCCAGTAATCACAACTCTATATCGGTACCCCAAAAAGCAAAAGGATGAGATCGAAAAGAACATTAGGGAGCTCTTGGAGATGGGCTTCATTCGTCCAAGTAAGAGTCCCTTTGCTTCAGCAGTTGTTCTAGTGAAGAAGGATGGTACCATTCGTATGTGTGTTGATTATCGTGCTTTGAATCAAATCACCATCAAAAATCGATATCCTATTCCAAGGATAGATGAGCTCATTGATGAGCTACATGGAGCTAAGTTCTTCTCGAAGATAGACTTGAGGTCGGGCTACTATCAGATTCGAATGAGAGGGTTTGATGTGGAGAAGACAGCCTTCAGATGTCATTATGGTCACTTTGAGTTCTTAGTCATGCCATTTGGGTTGACTAATGCTCCTGCTACCTTCCACTCTTGCATGAACAGAGTCTTTCAGAAGCAGTTGAGAAAGTTTGTGCTGATATTTTTTGATGACATCTTGATTTTCAGCAAGACTTGGGAAGAACATCTCAAGCACTTGGAGGAAGTGCTTAACATCCTGGAATCAGAGAGCTTGTTTGCCAAAGAATCCAAATGTGAATTTGGAATGAAGGAGCTGCTTTACCTTGGTCACATAATCAGTGCTGAAGGTGTGAAGGTTGATCCAGAAAAGATCAAGGCTATTGTTGATTGGCCACCTCTTGAGAACTTGACTCACTTGAAAGGGTTCTTGGGCCTTTGTGGATTTTACAGAAGGTTTGTGAAGGGTTACTCTCAGAATGCTGCTCCTCTTATTGACCTCACAAAGAAAGGGGCCTTTTGCTGGTTAGAAAAGGCACAGAGTACTTTTGAGAAGTTCAAGAAGATAATGAGTTCTTGTCCTGTTCTTGCTATTCCAGATTTTTCCAAGCCCTTCGAGCTACAATGTGATGCATCCGGTGAAGGTGTTGGGGCTGTTTTAATGCAAGAAAAGCATCCCATCGTGTTTGAGAGCAGAAAATTAAGAGGAGTTGAGAGGACCTACTCTATCTATGACAAGGAGATGCTTGCAATCATGCATGCATTAGCCAAGTTCAGATAGTACTTGGTGGGGAGCAAGTTTGTGGTCAAGACTGATCACAACAGTCTCAAGCATTTCATGCATCAGAAAGATTTGAACGGAGGCAACAGAAGTGGGTGAGTAAGCTTCAAGCTTACGATTTTGACATTGAGTATGTCAAAGGCAAAACCAACATAGTGGCTGATGCGTTATCCAGAAGACCTCATTTGAGCTCATTATGTGAGCTTACTGCTGATTGGAAGAACATGTTGCTTGCTGATTATGCCAAAGATCAGTTTGCAACCAGCATTATGGAGGGTACTTTTCATGACGAAAGGTACAAGGTGGTTGAAGGGCTGATACACTACAACGGGAGAATCTTTTTGGTGGCTGATTCTAAGCTCAAAAAGAAGATTTTGTTGACATTTCATGACATACCACTTGCTGGTCATCAAGGATTCTTCAAGACATATAGGCAGATCCAAGAAAGATTTTCTTGGAAAGGGTTGAAAGGAGAAGTTCAACGTTACATTCAGGAGTGTCCTACTTGTCAGATGAATAAAAATGAGCATACACTACCAGCTGGTCTGCTGCAACCTCTTCCCATTCCCAATAAAAAATGGGAAAGCATCTCAATGGACTTCATCACTGGTTTACCCAAAGTTCAAGGAAGAGATTGTATCTATGTTGTAGTAGATAGATTGACAAAATTCGCTCATTTCTTTGCCATTACCAGCTCATTTTCAGCAGCTCAAATTGCAGATCTGTTTTTTCATGAGGTGTTTAGATTGCATGGGTTGCCAAAAAACATTGTGAGTGATAGGGACAGCAAGTTCCTAAGCACCTTTTGGCAAGAGGTCTTCAGAATGAGTGGTACAGTGCTTACTCCAAGCACTAGTTATCACCCTCAAACTGATGGGCAAACAGAGATAGTAAACAAGTGGTTGGAAGGTTATTTGAGGAACTATGTTTTAGAACAGCAAAGAGCATGGGTGAAATGGCTTCACTTAGGCGAGTATTGCTACAATTCTTCCTTTCACATGTCAATAAGGATGTCACCTTTCATGGCTCTTTATGGTTATGAGGCCCCTAGCTTTGCGGATTTGGTGTTTGGTGATAGCAAAGCCCCTCAAGCCAAGGATATGTTACAGCAGAGTCAAGATATCTTGAAATCTTTGAAGAACAATCTGCAGATTGCACAGAATCAGCAAAAGATGTATGCTGATCAGCGGCGTGTTGAGCGCTATTTTGAGGTTGGAGATATGGTTTATCTTCGACTACAACCTTACAGACAGTCTACTCTCAAGAAGAGTGGAGCTGAGAAGCTCAAGCCTCGCTTCTATGGGCCGTTCAAGGTTATCAGAAAGGTGGGAGCAGTAGCGTATGAGTTGGAGCTACCTTCGAGTAGCAAAGTGCACAATATCTTCCATGTGTCTCGCCTCAAGAAGGCACTTGGACACAACGTTATTGCTTCATCACAGTTGCCACCTTTGGATGAAGAAGGACAGTTAGTTCTGATTCTTGATTCCAGAGAGCGTTCTTTGAGGAAAAGAACAATTAGAGAGTATTTGGTGAAGTGGAAAAACTTGCCTATGGAGGATGCGACTTGGGAGAATGAGGAGATTCTGCAGCATCTGGGTTTGCGATTGCTTGAGGACAAGCAATCTTGGGGAGGGCGGACTGTAATGTCCCCTTCTCGTGCTTGACTTCTTCTGTTGACCGTTGGCCTATTCTGGAGACTTGTAGGCTTCTTGGTGGTGAAAATTAGGGTTTCTTGGTTGGTGGTTTGTGGTGCTCACGAATTGGTGATTGAACTGCGGATTCCTTCTGGGTTTTTCGTGAGCTTTTCGGTGATGTGTTCTTCTTGGCATTCTAAGCACTTTCACGAATTTACTATTTTTAGTAACTTCTATTTCTGGCAGTGGTCCTGTTGGCTTCGGCACGATTGGCTCTCATCTTCAGACATTTCAATTGGTTTGATCAATCTCAACCTTGGGGAGCATTTTTGGTGAGATTTGTCCAGTTGATTTAAAATATTATATTCTAAAGTTATATTTTAATATTGTGACCCCCTTGGTCTAGTGAAAACAACTTAAGTTGTTCTTAAAAGGGGGACTTTGAGGGTTGGCGCCTCATGAAGGTATTTTTATATTTCCTTAAGGTTCAAAATCAACTGCTTGAAAAGGTACGCCCATCTTGGGTGAAAGATTATTTTAAATTAAAAAGTCAAATTTGCATCAAGACAAAAGGGGACGCCATCTTTGGAGGGAAAGGTGAAAATTCAAAATTTGAAAGTTAGGGTTTCTAGAAGCTTCTGGAAAGTCATCACAAGTTTATAAAAGGAGGTCTTGGTCTTCATTTTCATCATCCAACATCTTGAGTAAAGTTATGCTGCCGAAATGGTGAGAGGATTGCTTCGAGGAATGAATGCCTCCTAGCTAGGCTCAACTTCGTGCTTGTGAGACAGCACCTAGTGGAGAGGTTTACTTGTTTTGAGTGCATTTTGTAGTGAGGATTGTTTTGTTGTGAGTTTATGCATTTGTAGTTCAGTTATTTGCATTTTCATCGTATTTTCTGGAGTTGCTGAGTACATAGTTGATTGTAGTTTTCACTCATATTGCAAAAATACAAAAAGATTTAATTTTGGGTACTTCATATTCCAACTTGTCTAGGTAGGGCGCCATCTTCAGTCAAGTTTCATAATTTTTAAGCAAGTGCTGATTTTTCTAGAAGAAAATCACCCTTCTCAAGGGGCCGTACCTTTTGTACTTGCATTGGGATTTGTGTTAAATTAAATACTGCAGTTTGGGTTTGTTTTTTGGTTCTTACTTGGGCGCCTTGGTCATAGAAAGCTATTGCATTTCGTTTGGGGTCGTTTGGTTGAGAATTAAGGGAGCTGTGATTATTTCAATTGATTTCTGTGTTGCTGGTTATCAGTTTCAGACCTTGTTACAGTCATATCAGTTTGCATTTAGGGTGTTTTTTTGAGTTGAGTTGGTGTTAGAAGCTTTGGAAAACATTGAGGAAGACACAATTATCCTTGATATGATTAAAGAGCTCTAATTACTTGATATTGCAGGCATTCTTCAACATATTGTAAGCTGAACAGTAGTACTGTCAGCATCTTTATTATTCTTGCAATTTCAATGTTTGTAATTGCCCACTGAATAAGTGGAAGAGGCTGGCTTGCCGCCTGTTTACTTAATTGCATTGTAATTTCATAAGTCTCCGCCATATGGTCGCCTCTTATCCATCATGGATTGAGTAGCACATACTTGGTGTTGAGTTAATTTTCAGTATTGCAATAGATAGGGATCCTCTAACCATATGCTCGTCGTTCGCCGACGCATTTCTTGGTTAGAGTTCTTGTTTCAGCATTTCCTTTAAGATCCTCTGACCAATGCTCACACCTTGCCCACATCGGGATCCTGGTGTACATTCTGGTTAGAGTTGCTTTCAACATTGTTTTGGTTTATGAGCTAACCTTAACAGGTGCTTGTCATTGTAACTTGCAATTTAAAAAAAATCGAAAAAATTTGGCTCGGTATATTTTATGCCATTATAATTTTAATATCTCATTAATTACTCATTATCTCTTTGTCCCGTCTAAACCCGGAGGTCAACCATTGTTCCCACTATGCATCCAACTGCCTTACTAAAAATAGTAAGGGTCCCTCTCTAACAACCACTAATTTACTATAAATAGTAAATCCCTCATTATCTGATCAAACTAGTTGTGCAAGGGATCGACACTGCAATCATAGCCTGTCCAGGTGCCCTGCTATAAATAGAAACCATGACTTTCCTAAACTGATGACTTACTCTAAATAGTAAGTGTGTCAAACTAAACCAAACGAAGAGCAATCTTGAACACTTCCAACTTCCAGAATGGGAATAAGCCTCTACACTGCCAACTAGGACCCTCTAGCCGTCAATCTTAGCCTACGAGGGCCAATAATAGGCTAATCCAAACATAAACAATATCATCCAAAAAAATGGACATTACATATTGTGTTTGAGAGCAGAAAATTAAGAGGTGCTGAAAGAACTTACTCAATCTATGACAAAGAAATGCTTGCAATCATGCATGCATTAGCCAAGTTTAGACAATACTTGGTGGGGAGCAAATTTGTTGTTAAGACTGATCACAATAGTCTTAAACACTTCATGCATCAGAAGGACTTGAACGAAAGACAACAAAAATGGGTGAGTAAGCTTCAAGCTTGCAATTTTGACATTGAGTATGTCAAAGGCAAAAACAACATAGTGGCTGATGCACTTTCTAGAAGGCCCCATTTGAGCTCATTATGTGAGCTTACTGCTGATTGGAAGGAGTTGATACTTGCTGATTATGCCAAAAATAGCGTGCAACCAACATTATTGACGGTACTTTCCATGATGAAAGGTACAAATTGGTTGATGGTTTGATACACTACAAGGGTAGAATCTTCTTAGTATCAAAATCTAAGCTCAAAAAGAAGGTTTTGCAAACATTTCATGACATTCCACTTGCTGGTCATCAAGGTTATTTCAAGACTTATAGGCAGATGCGTGAAAGATTTTCATGAAAAGCGTTGAAAGAGGAAGTCTTGTGCTACATTAAGGAGTGTCATACTTTCCAAATGAACAAGAATGAGCATACTTTTCTAACTGGTTTGTTGCAGCCCCTACCTATTTCCAATAAAAAATGGGAAAGTATATCAATGGACTTCATCACTAGGTTGCCAAGAGCACAAGGCATCACTAGGTTGCCAAGAGCACAAGGCAAAGATTGCATATATGTTGTGGTTGACAGATTGACTAAGTTTTCTCATTTCTTTGGTATTACTAGTTCATTTTCAGCAGCTTAAGTTGCAGATTTGTTTTTCCATGAGGTGTTTAGATTGCATGGGTTGTTGAAAAATATTGTTAGTGATATGGACAGCAAGTTCCTGAGCATTTTTTGGCAAAAATTTTCCAGATTGAGTGGTACAGTACTTTCTCCAAGCACTAGTTATTACCCATAGATTGATCGGAAAACAGAGATTGTGAAAAAGTGGGTGGAGGGCTATCTCAGAAATTATGTTTCAGAGCAACAGAAGGTTTGGGTGAGATGGCTTCATTTGGGAGAGTATTGCAACAATTCATCCTACCACATGTCTATTAGAATGTCTCTATTCATGGCTTTTTATGGGTATGAGGCTCCTAACTTTGATGATTTGTTGCTTGGTGATAGCAAAGCCCCACAAGCGAGGGATATGTTGTAGCAGAGTCAAGACATTTTGAAGTCATTGAAAAACAATCTCCATCTTGCACAGAATCAACAAAAAGTTGTATACTGATTAGTAGCGTATTGAGCGCACATTTGAGGTTGGTGACATGGTCTATCTGAGACTCCAACCTTACAAACAATCTACTCTCAAGAAGAGTGGAGCAGAGAAACTTAAGCCACGTTTCTATGGGCCATTCAGAGTCATTAAAAGAGTTGGTGAAGTGGCTTATGAGTTAGAGCTACCGGCGAGTAGCAAAGTGCATATTGTCTTCCACGTGTCACACCTCAAGAAGGCGCTTGGACACAATGTTGTTTTTTCTGATTTGCCTCCATTGGATGAGGAAGGACAGTTGGTTTTGGTTCGTGAGGTGATCATTGATTTCAAAGAACGCTCTTTGAGGAGGAGATCTATTAGAGAGTATTTGGTGAAGTGGAAGAATTTTTCTATTGAGGATGCTTCTTGGGAGAGGGAGTAGATTTTGCAACATCCTAACTTGCGATTGCTTGAGGGCAAACAATCTTGGGGAGGGCAGACTGTAATGTCCCTTTCACAGCAATGATTCTCTTAGTTGACTGTTAGCCTATCTTGGAGGCTGTAGGCTAGTCGGAAGTGAAAATTAGGGTTTACAGCTGCTTGGAGGTTTCTTTTGTGGATTCAGGGGTCTGCATGTTGGAGTTTTGCAGTTTGGTTTTTGGATTCTTTTTGGGTTTTCAGAGAGCTTCGTAGTGGTATGATATGCATCTGCATCAGACAACTTTTCCAAACTTACTATTTTTAGTAAGTTACAACGACTGCTCAGAATGTGGTTAAAATGCATTTGGAGTCACTTACTATTTTTAATTTTTTAGCAATATGCTATTTATAGTAAGTGTTATTTTTAGTAGTGCTATTTTTGACAGTGTTTCAACAGTTCAGTACAAAGGCTATATTAGGCAGGTCAGTTTGAGCGGTTTGGTCTCCTAGACTCTTAGAGCTCATTTTGGTAAATTTCAATATTTTGGTTGAATTTATATTTTAAGTGAAATATTTGTCTGAGGCATGGTGGATGCCTAGATGGAGGAATAAGTGGTTTTTATTAAAGTATTTCACTTAATAATTTGGGATGCCTATCTTATGTTATATTTGCTTTTGATAAAGTATTATTTCCTCATGTGCCTTGGACGACTTTGTAAAGGAGGCTAATGAAACTCAAATGCAAATGAATTAAGGTGAATGTGGATTTCAATTTCGGCGCCCTAATTGGAGGGAAAGACATTTGAATTTGTGGAGAAGTTATAAATAAAAGTGTTGGGCTTCATTTGAGGGTATCCATTGAAAATATAATGAAGTGATGCCGAAATTTCTACTGGCCTTTCCTTCGAGGAATGCATACCTCCTAGCGCCCCTAGTTTCGTGCTTGCAAGATAGCACCTAGCTAAGTTTGAGATTGTTCTTTACACTAAAGAGCAGATTGAGCTGATTGAAAATGAATACTTTTGATGTTTTCTGAAGTTTGGTGTGTTTTCTTAGTTTTGACATTGCTGGTTTGGTGCTTGGCTAAAGCATGTCTTGGGTTGTTGCTCACTTGGTGATTTTTTCCTGCTTCTGGGTATTGGTCCTATGTTTGAGTCTACCTTGGGCGCCTCATCTTGCAAGTTCAGATTTTATGGTGAAGAGTTGAATTTTAACTTGCTGGTCGCCCTCTTCAAGGAGGCCGTACCATCTCTATACTTGCCTTGGGATGCGTGCTAAATGATTGGAGATTGTTTGATGGCTTGAACTTGGTTGCCTACCTTCTAGGATCTGTTTGCACTTTGTTTCACGACATTTGGAGGTGTCTTTGCAAAGTTGTGAGCATTTCATTGAGTTTGGAGCTTGCTGGTCTGAGATTTCTGAATGTTGCAGTTTCATATTAGATTGGTCAAAGTTCATTTTTTGGCTTGTTTTCCATAGTAGAATAGCTTGCTCAATTGTGGAGTTCTTTCCTTATCATTTTGGTGTGCATTGGACATCTTATAATCACAGTAACTTGCAAATTGCTTCATTTTGTAAGGCTATTATCAGTAGTATTGATTCAGTCATTTTACTTTTGCACTTTACTTTTTGTATTCCCACTCTTAGTGGAAGAGACTGGCCTTGCCGTCTTTTACTTTCATTACTTTACATTCTTGTACTGCCTGCTGAAAAGCGGAAGGGGTCGGCTAGCTGCCCAGACACATACTTTCCAGTACTTTGTATTACACTCCTGCTGAATAAGTGGTCAAGTTGCATTGCATATATTGCTAATCGGTTGAGCCGTCTTTCATATTCATTTATTTGTATTACACTCTCGCTGAATAAGTGGTCGAGTTGCATTTCATATCTCGTTGATCGGTTGAGCCGTCTCTTATATTGTACTTTCTAGCATCTCAGTTTTACAGCTAACGATCTCCTTCCACTGTATGCTCTCACCTCGCCCACACTGGGAACTTGGTGATCATAAAGTGAAGGGTTGATTTTCTAGTATTGTACTTTTAGTTTGGATTTCACCTAACGATCCCCTTTCCATCATATGCTCTAACCTTGCCCTCATCGAGATCTGGGTGATCAAAATGTGAAGGGTTACTTTCAGTTGGTTTATGATTTCTCTAACATTAACAAGTGAAATCTTGTGCTCAAAATTGAAAAAATTGTAAGGGGATATTTCATTCTTAGCCGCTACGGCCAAGCTGCCAACGACAGTGGCTCAAATACTAGCCACCAAGCGCTCTCTAGAATCCGCCACAGTTAGCACCTGCAAATGCCAAAAACTGGGTTCGCCACCTCTAGTCGCATGGGTGATCAGTGCCCAACCTCTAGGGGCTAAATTTTTTTCTTCTTTTTTTGCAAATTAAGTTGGGAAAATCACAATAACTTTTTGCTTAGGTATCGAAATTAGGAAAACGAGATATCGTCGAAAAGTTGGTTCCAAGCACTATCCAATGGCGCTAGTTTTTTTCAAAGAATTTGCTGTTGGTGCATTCTACAGCTTCTCAAAGTTAGATGTGTTGTTTTCACTCTCGAGCTCACAACTTTTGACTAGTTTCTTCGTTTTTCATGATTCCAATGGCATTGGAAAGGTCTTTCAAATATCTTCACAACTATCCATGCTTTTTTCCAAATTTTTCTCTAGGTGCATTATATTTTGTTTTTTGTGTTTTCACATTTTGGTGAATTACTTGGACATTTTAGCTTCTAAATTGTTTTTGTTTGGATGGGATGACTTGATTTAGACTATTCTACATGTATTTCCAACTTTCTTTCCTGTTTGGGGATTTTGAGTATCTTTTGCATGCAATTTCTCTTTTGTAGACACATTGAGATAAAGTGCCACTATTGTACTTGCTTTTTGGGGATTCCGTAGATCTTGTTGTGCCTATTGTACTCACACTATGTTATCAAGTGCCATGGGAGGGTTGTGTAGTGCCTTTGATTTTCCATCACACCTTTGTCAAGTGAATGTTCCTTCCATGACAACATCGAATCCTAGTGATTCTTGCTTCATGTGTGTGTGCCTTGTTTACACACTTTTTATTTGCAGGTACTTTCATGTGTGTTGTACCCCAAAATTAAAATTTTTGTTACACTTAGATATTTTGAAGAAATAAGTAAAAGTCTTGTTAAAACAGTAAAAAAGGTCAAAATTTGGGTGTGCATGTCTTGCATGAGGGGTTAAAACACAAAATTTACAAAATCTGACAATCTAGGTCTGCTCAGAGCAACTTAATCTACAAAACCCAGATCTCAGTTTTTCATCCCTACTTTTTAGGAAAACTGCTATTTTTAGAAATTTTCTAAAATTAGTAACGTTTTCTGGGTTTATTTGGAAACGGATACTGGCAAAATTTTTTCTAAAAATAGAAAGTTGGTCTATTAGGGTTCAAACTGATTTTGATTGGCTCAAAATACATCCATATCAGGCTCGTGCAATTAGAATCTCAAAATGATCAGTTTTGCCCTACTGGGTCTATTCTGTTTTTTCAGAAGTATAATAGGAGATCCAAGGTCATCGATGGAGGCCAGTCGATCGCCAGGCGTCAAATTCAACATTCAAAGCATTCAACAGAAGGCGAGATGATGAGCAAGCATGAAGAATGAAGAAGATGAAAAATGAATTTTTTTTTCAAACACTGGAAGACTTGGGTGCCTCAGGTGAAGATAGGCGCCCATCTTTTTAGGGCACTAAAAGATGAAATGGGGGTTTATGCCTCCAACCAAAGTTGCTCAGTTCTCTATCAGCTTCGCAACGAATCCAACGGTGCAGCCATCAGATTATCCAGTCGCCCGAGATTCATCGCAGAACAAGGGAGATCCAAACTGAAGTTAGAATGAAGAACGATTAAAAAAATCAAAAAATTGACTAAGTGTGGAGACTTTGGGCGCCCCTAGAGAAGAAGGGCGCCCAGCTTTTTGAAGCACCTAACTCAGCAGTTAGGGTTTGAAAATATGCTCAATCTCTTCAGTATTCAGTCAGCTTCGCAACGCCTGTCTCCGTCAGATCATCCGACTGGTCATCTTCCAGCAAGTTCAGATTGAAGTCAAGGGTACAGAATGAAGGTTTCAAACTTGAAGATGAAATCAAATTAAAAAATGGCTAAGTCTGGAAGGTTTGGGCACCCCAGGAGAGAAGAGGCGCCCAAGATTTTGAAAGGTAAAAAAGATGAATTCAGAGATGAGGCTCTAACATGATCTCCTCACAGTCGATCCAACTTTCCAACAAGATACTCAGCGTGTCAATCGGAGGTTGCAGTCGTTAGATACGAGGAGCTGAAAGGAGGGTCTGATGAGGGCTAAAAACTGAGATTTAGAAGCAAACAGGAAAAAGTAGAAAATAAACTAACTCTGGTGAGTTTGGGCGCCCAAGCTTTTGAGGGCCTAAAATTCATTGTTTGGCGAAGTTCATCTCAGAAGACCCCTCCTAATATCTCGTCAGCTTCGCAACGAGCATAGCCGGCAGTCAATCCGACACCCAAGTCACCAGATTCGACAAGATCACTTGCAAAAGAGGAGTTAATGAAGAAATTAAAGATCAAGAAAATGGGCGCCCCTAAAAGGAAAAGGCTCCCATGAATTCGAAGGTCGAGATGAAGATTTTAGCCAGAGACGCCTCTAGAACAATCTTCTCAGAATCAGTTAGGCTCCGTGATGAATCCTTAAGCTCGCTCATCAAATCAAACTGCATGCCGAAAACAAAAGACGAAGTGGGAGGTCAAAATGAAGAAAAGTTGAAAATATCAAAAAATTGGCTAACATTGCTTGAAGTGGGCGCCCCTGGAGAAGAAGGGTGCCCAACTTCTCATGCCTTAGTAAAATTTCCAAAATTTTCAAAATTTTCATAGTTGCAAAAGAGGATGAGGGCGTCCAAGTGCATTGAACAGCTGATTTAGGGTTTTTGAAAATAAAAGCAAAGCAAAAACAAAACCCTAAGTCTATTTAACAACTCTCTTTCATGTAATTTTTATTATTTTTGCAGGTAGCATTCAGAGGAAAAAGTTGGAGCAGCAAGTTTGAAGAATTTTCTCAAGATTCAAAAGCTTAGTTTGCTGGTTTTTTATCAAAATTTTCAGACCAGCAACTTAAACCCTTGCTTTTTCATGTTTTTTTCATCTAGAAGATCAATTTTTTCAAGGAGAAGGCCAAGGTTTTCAATTTTTAGTCATCTGGGTCTTTTCACTTCATTCTTCTGAAATTTTTTTCAAGAACTTCATCAAGTTGCAGCAGCTGCTTTTTATTTGCATGTCAGTGAAATCCTTAGTGCATTCAGTTTTCAACCATCTGGGTTCTCTCAAATCAGTCTTCTGAAGAAAACCCATATCACAACTTTTTCAAGAAAATTTCAAATCCTAGGGTTGGCTGCTTTTTTTCGATCAGTCATCAGTATTTTGCAAATCTAGTCAACTGGGTCTATTTCTAATCATATTCTGAACAAAACCAAGGTGCCAACTTTTTTCGTGAAAAATTGAAGAAATTAGGGTTTGCTGCTTTTTCAGGCAAAGTTCAAAATTTTCAAAAACAGACGATCTGGGTTGTCTTGCAACGAAATTCTGAGCAAAACCCATATCTCAAAAAAAATTTCAATTTTTTTTTCCTTTGAAGCAAGAAAATCAGCATTCTAAAAATAGAAGTTGCTCAAAGCTTGTCTGAACATAGGCGAGTTTACAGTCGTTCTTCAAGTTTTCCGAAATAGAGTACACTTCCAATATTTTCAAGACTGAATCAGCCCTCTATCATGATTAAATCAAAACAACTGAGACAGACTTGCATCACATCAAGTCGGTGTTTGATCTACACGCTTTGGAGAGTGCAAGCAACACCTCAATAAGGAACCTGGGACATTCTGGACTCCTCGCAGCAGCATCTATTCCTATATCAGTTTAGAGTCTTGAGTTTGTAATCGCTTGCATCAAGCATTACAAGCCGGCTACAAGGGAGATCCAGTTAGTAGATTGTAAATTGATTTGCAGTCTAAAGCCTGATATGATCGAGAAGTGCTTTTCCATTCCCCCATGGCCTGAAAGTGTGACTCTCTCAAAGGGCGAATGTGAAAGGATATGGGGATTGCACAAAGATAAATATAGTAAGAAGATTGCATAGAGGTGGATGAAAGAAAAACATAAGACTTTGCCAAAGAACGTCGGGCGAGGAGAGTTTAAGGATGAAATCGCTATCATTATCACCTTGCTCAATAGGGTAACTGGCTCAGAAGACGTCACCAAGTTTTAGCCTTGGATGTTTTACGCCATACCCCACATCATGAAGAAAACCGAGTTCTACGATTGGCCTACCTTGATCAGTGACAACCTACATCAGCAGATAACAGAATATTTCCAATTTCATGAGTTTCATATGGTGTCCTACCTAGTCTACCTGGTGGCCTATCAAGGTCAATTCAGAGGGTTGAACACTGAGGGATCATTGAGTGTACAGCATATACATAACTACTATCCCCAGTTGGAATTCACGAAGTCACTACATCACTATAAAAGAGTGAATGAGGCCTTTCTGATGTACACAGTGCGGGACCTAGACAACGAATTGCATGTCCGCATCTCTTCAGTTGCCAGGGCAGCAATGGCGGAGTTGGCAGATTGGTTTATACAATTTCCTACTTTCACCTATCTCAGGGTCTATGGCTATTCAAGTGCCCCGCTCATGTTACCAAGGTATCCGTTAGAAGAGGTCGTCTTCATGGAATTCTTGAGGCAATCACACGATGTCCACACAGTCTTGAGGAACAGAAGGAAACCCTCCCTCCATTTTCCTTTAGGACTGGGAGTTTATACATGCAGGACCGCCACAAATGCCAAGACAATGGGAGATGAGTTGGATAAACTCGGCCTCAAGTCTTACAGCGAGAGATGATCATTTGATCCTCATGGTGTCTACGCTGGCCGACTTGAGAAGAACTATGATCATATATCCGCCCTTGAAGATTTTTGGGCTAATTGTACAGATGAGTTCGAGGTGCAGAGGCATAGTTATAGCAGACTCACTCTCCACCAGATGAAGGACTGTTTAAATGAAGACATAGAAGGGTTATCAAATGATGACGAGGATGTGCTTCTCCTGATGTATACTCAGAAGCGAATTGAAGATCAGCCTCTGCCACAAGTTAACTGGGCTAATAAAGAGTCACTCTCAGTTGAAGACAGGACAAGACAAGTCCTTGAGCATAGCAAGGTTTTCTTAATCCTTAAAAGGAAGAACTCCATTCCAGTAGCAGAGCCGCCAAAGACAATTCCTTCTTCTTCAGAGCATAGTCAAAAGGAAAGGGTAAAAGTCAGTTTCAAGAAGGCGTCAAAGGTAATAGATCGAATAAAAATGTAAAAAGAAGGTTGGACTTCTCAGGCATAGTCATATAGGAGCAATCTACAGCTGAAACAGAAGCTCCTCCTGACGAGCCCGTAACTCAAAAAGAAACAGAGGAGCCACCTTTGACACATGTTTCTGTACCTTTGACAAGTTCTTCACCGATTCACATTGACCTTGATATTGAAGATGACGAGGAAATTACAGTTGTACCTCCTAAGGAAGTTAGTAAAGATACTACCGTGTCTTGGCTTGAGAACTCCTTAGGAAGGGTAAGAAGAAGGCCTTCATATCAGGTTAGTGTTGATGATCTCGATAACATCTATCAGGAACCTCCTAAGAAGAAAGCAAAGAAGCAAGTTCACTTTGATAGGAATCCTGATAATGAGATAGTCATGGAGACTGCATTGCCCCTAGAAGACAAGAACAGGGATGAGGTGAATATGGATGACTTCATCATGGTCAAGGCTAATCTTGGTAGAAATACTAGACATGTGGATGTGAGTCTTTTCAGAGTTGTGTCCGAAAACCTTCAGGAAAGAGTGCATAAGGATGGAGAAGACAAGGCAGCCCTCAAGGCTGAAAATCAGCAGTTTAGGCTTTATATTTCTAACCTTGTCCATGGTTCTTCACAGGCAACCCAGTTGCTGCCCCAGATTTTAGAGACACCAGCTGATCATCAACAGTTAAGACAGCTGGTCATATGTGGGAAAGAAACTCAGGAGTGGATTGAGAGCTTCATTATTAGAGAAAATGAGGTCTTGGCACAGATGTTCCAGTTAAGAGAAAGTTTTCATGAGCTACGTCAAGGTATCCAAGGGTTTGAACAAACATTGGCTAAAGTAAGACCAAGGCATGAGATCATCATTGCTGATTTAGACATAGCCTATGGTTCAGCAGTTTCGAAAGAACACAAGAGACAAATCCTTGCTTGGAGAGAGCGTCATGTTTTCAAAGTTAAAACTTATGATAGGATATCTGAAGAATTTATCGCCTCCAGACAAAGGGTGATTGAAGCTCTTCTTTTCATCAATGAGTTCATCACAGAGATTCCTTCTCAGTACAGTCTTGAGGATGGTTCCTACATCGGGCTTGATGAAGTGCAGGATCAATTCCAGAGTGTTGTTCGCAGTTGCAATTCAGTTGGCGAAAGGACAGGTCATATTTCGATGATGTCAGCAAAGTTTGATAAAGCGGCCAATGAGGTCGAAGATTTCCTGAGATCTATTGTAGATGCTGAAGATATTCTAGAAAAGCGATGTTTTGCTATTGAGGGCATAGATGCACCAAACCGGGACATAGTTTCTAATTTTCTAGCAGATGTGATCGAGCTTTAAAGCAGCTTTCTTCTAGAAGCTTTCTTTCTATTTTTGGAATGATTCTTATCCATTCTTTGAGAAGAGAAAGAAGATAAACTGTAATAGTTGGCGTTTCCCCTTTTTTCTACTTTCTTAGGTGTTAGATGTTATCTTCTTTCTAGATTTAGTAATAAAGCTTACTTGCTGAGCAAGCCCTAGATTGTGAAAGCAAGGAGATTTTAGGGTTCCCTACTCCTCTGCTTGTCTATAAATAAGAGCCTTGGCTCATTAGTTTCTTTAACCATGCTAGTGATAACAAAACGCTGAGCCTATTGTGCCTTCTGTTTGTTATTCAAGTGTTGTTCAATTGTGTTGTGATAGCAAATTGTTGAGCCTCTTTAGCCAACAAGGAGTTAGTGTGATTGTTGTTTCTATTGTGTAAGAATAAGATTGCAAGCCTCTTTAGCTGCAATTTCTTGTTCCAGAAATTTAGGTAATAAAATCATGAGCCTCCTTTGCCTTGGTCCAAAATCTCATATTTCTGTTATTTATGTTCTACTTTTATGATCTTGATTTCAACTTACATTGAAGTGTGTAGATGTTTGTTGAGAGAGAGTTTATCGAAGTATTTTGTCAGAAATCTACCTCGTTCATTTCTAGTTTCTCTTGCTCTGCTTATTACTTGAGAAGTTAGAAACGTCTTTAGTTTAAGTTAGTCGTAGTTGAAGTTCTTAAAACAGAAAATCTCAGCTGCGGCGTTTGTGTTTAATAAACTTTGTGCTCTAAGCTGATCAAAAAGATAGGCAACTTAGTTCTTAGTTTATTTTCTTTCAACACTATCAGCAAGAGGGAGCTTCCCCTCCCAATTTGAAGAGTAGTTTATCTGTGCATAGCTGTCCATTTCAAATACGCATTCCAGAGGTGCGAATTTAAACGCCAACAATATGCATATTCAAATGTTCTTTGTTCTCCTACATGCACTTCTTGGTGACACACAATTTTAGTGGACCTGTCTTAACTCTCCCTTGTCCGCATTATGGGGGGGTTTCTACTGTTGGTGCTAATGCTTCCTTGGTTTTGTCTTTGGATCTATGTATCTAGTTCTTGTTCCTATGTACTAGGTGGATGCGGCAGTTGGTTACCCATGCATTTCAATGAGATAGAGAATTTACCATATGGACACTCTTGAATTCCTTTTTCTAGAGGCAACTTTCTATTTTCACTTGATCAATGTTTTTTAGACTATTGGTACCTTTATTTTTGACTTGCATCTTGCATGGTTGAGTAGTGTTGTTGGGATCACTCATGCAGATTCATGTGCCATTTGTATCTTTGACTTCTAGATGCTTTCCTTTGTTTGCTATCTAATTCAAGTAGTGTCATTTGGGGGCACTCATGTAGATTCTTGTCTTCTTGATCCTGATCATCATTTGTTTCAGAGGAGGTTCTTCATTTTAGCGCTATAGTAGTCATCTTTTGACAGTTATCTACAACTTCTTCGTGCTTCAATGCTGTTCTTCATGTTTCTATTCTTTTTGGGACACTGTTTTGGAGGTTTCTTAGTCTTTCATTCACCTTTCTCTCTTTTGGAGAAGAGTTTTTTCCCATATGGTTTTCTCCTTTTCTTCAATTGTGAGAGATTAGATTGTTTGTACATGGATACCTCAATAGGCCTTGTTTGTCGGAACCCATCATCCATTCTTTGCTTTTTATACATTGGCTTTTAGGGTTTTTAGCTACTCCCTAAGTTTTCATTTAGGGGGGGTGTTAGAGTAATCATGCATTAGCTAATAATTAATTAATCTTTAATTAATTATTAGTCTAATTTCACTTCATGCACTTAAGCTAAACTTAGGAGTGATTTTTTGTGTTAACTAGAGTGAGCTATTATTAGACCATTTTGTCTCATCACATAGGATGGTGAGATTTGTCATGATCTAATCCCTTTATCATTTAGGGTTTTCTTTTATAAGCACTCGCCTTCATTGTAACCCTAAGTAGGATTTTCATTCTGTAACTTTTTCTTGTTGAGGAAATAGAAATCATTGTTGCTCTTGTGCATGGGAGGTGTTCTCATTCGCTGTTTGATCCTACGTCTTGCATGTTTTGCAGCTCTATCTATCCTTGCCTATAGTTTGCTAATGTTGGACCATGGAGATTGTTAAAGGGTAGCCATTATGTGCAAAGTAGACTCATCAATATACATTTTTTGAAAGGTCTTCACGATCCCTTTTTTCACCTTTTCATTATATAATGGAGACACTCTTCCAATCTTAGCTACATACCATTTCAAATTTTGAACATAGGTTGCCATATGAAGTGGGGTGTTCATAGTTTGCAAAATCACATTACAATGGGCCTGATTTGCTCTTCATAAACTCCCAAAGTAGACAAATGGCTTGCTTTATTTTCCCAAACATGCTATCGAATGTCTCATAAATCTCTCCAAGAGACTAGGAGAGTTTGTATCAATATATCTTACAACCCACACTATTCTTTAACCCTTCAACATATAGAACATTGTTTTTGTTCTTCCATTATATAGGCTAAGAGTACATTTTCCAATTATCTTTGTCGTAGTATTGTCCCCAAATTTCACCATTCCTCCATTTACTTCCTTCAACGTGAGGAATTTGCTCTTGTCACTAGTCATTTGGCTTGAGCAACCACCGCCAATATACCATTGGTCTTTCTCATTTTGAGCATGTATGGCAGTTTGTACAAGCATGGACCTCTCCTTTTTCTTTCTATATTTTGGTGTTTTCCTCCTTGTGCTTTGTCATAGTTTCCTTCTTTTTGTTCTATTTGGGAGAATCTACAAAACCACTTCTACAAAAACGTATTGTGTCAAAAATTATTGCACTTATAGCATGTAACAATATACTCTACTAGAGGGGAAAAAGAGTTGTAGTTCCTGTTCACGAATCCATAAGGACTTCTATTCGTACTCCACCCAATATTTCTTGCACGAGTCCTACAATCAATTGCTTTATGACCAAATTGATTACACATAAAACAATAACCAAAGAAAGAGGGCTGGAACCTGGTCATGTGTGCTTGCTTCAGAGGAAAGGATTTTCAAAATTTGTCCTTATTAACTTTTGGAGTGCCAAATTTTCTGGAGCATGATTCTCTTGCTTCTTGTTGCCTCCACCTTTGATGGGGATTTTGAGGGCATCAACATAGCTTTTTGGTCTTTCCTCCTTGGTCTTCTTTGATGGCTCTATAGAGACTTGATCTTCCTTTGTTTCATAACCAAGACCTGTCTTTATGAGCAATAACCATTGCTCATTTATAATGTCATTCAAAATCTCAATACTCTTTTCAAACTTTAGGCTTTTGTTCAACTTAGTAGTTGTCTTTTCTAGCTCTTTTCTCAAAGAGACAATTTTGGACTCCAACCTTTCACAATTTTCTTCCTTTTCCTTCAATTGGATTCTTACCTCCTCTTGAATCCTTCTTGCTTCTTCAATTTGAATTTTTAGATTGATGATCATCTTTTTGGATTCTTCAAGACTTTGTGATAACTTTGCCTTGGATTCACTGTATTCTTGAAGTTGTACTTTTTGCTTTAAGTTCTTTTTGAGTTGCTTGACTTCATAAAGGGCGCAAATAAGTTCTTCTAAATCTACTTCCCCATCCATTTCATTATTTTCTTCCGCTTCTATCTCCTTTTCTACTTCTTCATCATCTTTCAAGATATCATCTTTTGTTCCTACCGCCATGAATAAAATCTCATCTTTATTGCTGGCGGATAAGCTTTCTTCAGATGAGCTTCTTTCCTCCTTGGAATAGAAGTTTTTCTCGTCTTTGTAAAACCTCTTCTTTTTCTCAAATTTACCATGCTTGTGGCCCTTTTTATGTTTTCCATCTTTCTTCATATTGTATTCTTCCTCATCATCACTACTTTTAATTTCATAATGACATTTAGCAGCAAAGTGTCCTACTTTTCCACAATTTAAATACTTAAACGACAACTGACCTTTATACTTGTTGGATCCTTTCTTTAGCTTCCTTACAAAATGAGCTTCCTCTTCGTATGATTCATCATTGAGACTTCACTTGGCTTGGGTTCTATATTTTTCAATTTCTTTGAGGCTTTGAAGGCTGCCTCTCATTTGGATGTTTTCTCCCTTTCGGTCCTCATCTCATATGTAGTGAGGATCCCATGTAGCTCATCCATAGTTAACTTATCCATATCCTTCATTTCTTCTATGGCAGAAACTTTGGAATGAATCTTAAGAGTAGAGACCTTAATAACTTTTGCACAACCATTGAATCTTCTACTTTTTCACCAAGATCCTTCATGGTATTCACAATCTCATGAATCCATGCGAAGCAGATAGGTGGCAAGGTTTTCTTTGTCCTTAACTTTAGATTTTCGAATTGTCTCCTATGGGTTTGAAGCTTGGCCTTCTTAACCTTGTCATCCCCTTCATAGGTCTTTTGCAGTTTGTCCCACATATCTTTTGCTGATGTGCAATGCATTACTTTAACAAATTCAGATTTAGATAGTCCACATAAAATTGCATTCATGGCTTTTGCATTATTTCGCTTGCCTTATTTCTTGCGGAATCCATTGGTGGAGATAATGGTGCAGTATAACAATCCACAACCGATTGCTAATATCAAATCCAAGTGCCATTAAGTAGGTGTGCATTCTTAGGCTCTAGAAGGCATAATTTGTCCCATCAAACAATGGAGCCCTGTTAGAGGAGAATCCTTCTCGGCAAGTCATCTGTGCTCTTAAGATCTTCCTTCTAGTGATTAACCACAATAACTTCAAATACTCAATATCAACAAATAATAACACAAGAGGAACGCAAGATTTATGTGGAAACCCTTTCAAGAGAAAACCACAACAAAATATTGTTTATATTAAAAATCTCTTACAAACTTTGTAGGCACCAACCTACTAGAGACACCAATCCCAAACACTTGAGCACCAACTCAATATGAAAGACCAAACTCCTTTAATAAGAGGCACTAACCTCTCCAATATGAGCCACCAACCTCTTGATAGATGAAGTATTTGTTCTTCTTAATAATCTTCCTTCCAAAATCTGCCTTTGAATGATCTTCAATTAATTTCTCTTCTCAAATCTGCTGGTGTATAAATGATTTATCAACTTGTTCTCCACACCCTCTCTTCTCCACAATCCTCAAACTTTATTTATATCTTCACAAAAGGAGGCGACTTCATGGATGGATGCATTGATTCCCAAATGAGATGACTTTCCAATATTTTATACCTTTTCAAAGTGTCTTTGACTCTTTACATTTCCAAATTTGGGCGCACCATGTAGGGGTTGGCCCATACAAAATATTATTTTATTTTATTTTTAAACACAACTAACATGGGCGCCACACAAAGGGGGGGTCGGCCCATTGCATAAAAAATATTTTATTTGCCATGTGAAGTTAAATCTGCTCTTACAATGCCCTTGTAATGATGTGATTTCTTCTTCTTTGATCAATGAATTTCATCGTGAAGAACTTGCCATCAATCTTTACCATCAAACTCCTAAGTGCCTTTGACATCAATGTCCATAATTCTAATATTACACAGGTAATTGGTAAATAAATCAATGTTATTAACAGGAGCAATGTGCTTAATAAAGATGATCTTATCTTCAAGAAAAGCAAGAAGTTTCTAAAAGAAACTTCAGATAAGATCTCGGACAACAAAGACGATCTTATCAGGATATTTTACAATATTTTACAATATTAAGCATTAATAAATAAATAATAAACATTATTTTAATACCCTCCATTAATGCTCAATCTATCTACTACACCAAGATGCCCCCTGAATTTTACAAACTTATCTGTACTAAGCGACTTGGTGAGAATGTCTGCTGTCTGGTCCTCTGTTGGAACATACAACAACTGAATTGATCCGTCTTCAACCAGCTTCCAAATGAAATGACAATGAGTTTCCACATGCTTTGTTCACTCATGGAAGACCGGATTCTTGGCAAGTGTGAGAACTCCCTGATTATCACAGAACAAGGGAGTCAGACCTGCTTGAGATATTTTCATATCTACAAGCATCCGGCGAAGCCAAACTGCCTCACATGTTGCTTTTACTACTCCTCGATACTCTGCTTTTGTCGAGGAGAGAGCCACTGCCTACTGCTTCTTACTAGTCCATGTGATTGCACCGGATCCCAAACTGAACACATACCCAGGTGTTGATTTCCTGTCATCAACTGAACCTGCCCAATCTGAATCTGTGAACCCACTGAGTTTAGGATCATGACTCCGAGTGTACAAGAGTCTAAAATCAGTAGTGCCCTTCATATAACACAGCACACGCTTTGCTGCTACCCAATGATCAACCTTGGGGGCTGTCATGAAGCGTGATATGTAGCTCACTGCAAAACTCAAGTCAGGTCTAGTAGCAGCAAGATAGATGAGGCTGCCTACTAGTTGCCTGAACAATGTTTCATCTACCACAGGTGAATCGGACTTAGCTGACAACTTAAGCCCTTTTTCCATGGGTGTGGAGGCAGATTTGCAATCCTGCATTCGGAACTTATCCAAAAGACTTCGAGCATACTTGGACTGGGAGATGAAAATGTTGCTCTCTGTCTGCCAAACCTCAACACCTAAACAATAATGCAGGAGGCCCAAGTCTGTCATGTCAAAAGTTTTGCACAAGTCCTGTTTGATCTCAGTGATCAAATGTGTCGAACTGCCAGTAATGATCAAGTCATCCACATAGACAACAACAAGTAGAATCTCATTACCAGTATTCTTGACATACAAGTTCGAGTCAAATGGACTCCTCTGAAAGCCATGATCTGTGAGGTATCGCGGTCAATTTTATGTACCAAGCTCCCAGGAGCTCAAGCTTCGTGGCCATGTAGTGCTTTGACCAATCAAGACACCCCTATTCTGACCGAACTTTGAAACCCGGAGGTTGCATCATGTATACTTCCTCCTCAACTCACCATTGAGGAGCACTCTTCACATCCATCCGACTCCACCTTCCAAACAAACTGGCTGCTAAGGCAGTTTCCAGCCGTATGGTATTCATTTTGGCTGTAGGAGCAAAGGTCTTCTCATAGTCAATGCCTTCTTTCTGTGAGAACCCCCGTGCAACTAGACGAGCTTTGTACTTAGCAAGGGTTCCGTCAGCTTTGTATTTCACCTTGTACACCCATTTGCAGCTAATGGGCTTCTTCCCTGGAGGAAGATTGGAAAGGACCCAAGTGTGATTCTTCTGAAGACTCTGGTATTCTGATTCCATCGCCTTTTCCCACTCAGGTATCCCTTTTGCCTTTGAATATGTCTGAGGCTCATAAACACCGTGAATGTTGGCCATGAGAGCAAAATTCACTGTAGACTGCTGTTTGCTCTTGTTTCCGGATGATCTACCCTCGATGAGCTCATCAGCATGAAGATCACTGATAGTCTTAGCCCACCATTTCGGCCGGAGAGTAGAAGTGCCAACATCAGATGTAACAGGAGGAGCTGGATCTGGTTGTGGATTGGGAACAGGTTCAACAGGGAGATTATCATCTGGAGGAAACTCAGGTTGAGCATCATCAAAGACTTGGTCTTCGTCATCCCTCCCATCAGGTGAACCTAACGGAAGTCAGATGCCCACATAAGGAGCCTGTAGACACTGATCCTCAGAATGCTGAATAGGTGAAGAGTGAAATGGACCTCGTTCCTCATCAAAGACAACATCTCGACTGAAGATAAGACGATCAGTGTCTATATCAATCAGCCTATATGCCTTGTGGTTGTCACTGTACCCTGTGAACATGAGTTTTTGGCTCTTGGAGTCCGAAGCAGGCGCTTGGCCTCTAGAATCCAAACATACACAAGAGAGCCGAAAACCTTCAAATGACTGATCCTGGGTTTGCGACCAAACCAAACCTCCTCAGGAGTCTTCCCCTTAACAGCATGAGTGGTTGACCTATTAAGGAGATAGACTGATGTATTGATCGCCACCCAAAACTAGAACAATTTCAGGTTGCAACATAGAGTTTATCCATCTCAACAATCGCACGATTATGCCAGCCTGGCCAAACACCGCTTTTGGTCAGGAGTGTAGGGTGTGGTTAACTGACGTTTTATCCCATGAGTATCACAGAAGTTGGAGAATGCACTAGAACAGAATTCCCCCCCATTATCTGACCTAAGAGTTATAATACTAGAACTGGACTCTTTTTCAACCAAGGCCTTAAACTTCTGAAATACATTAAAAACTTCTAATTTTTGCTTAAGAAAGTACACCCACATCTTCCTACTATAATCATCAACAAAAAGTAGAAAGTACTTGCAACTAGTTACAAAAGAAGTAGACATAGGCCCACAAATATCAGCATGAACTAATTGAAGTGCCTTAGAAGTCAGCCAAGAGTCGCCATATCCCTGAACGGTGTGTGATGTTGCTTCCGCCCCATAGCACCGCGAAATGCCCCACGTCGAAGTCTCAATATCGTAAGCTATCTACAAGTCCCTCCTCGGTTAAAGTTGGGTGAGAGATAGTGCACGCTAAGTGCTCCATACCGCTGAGCAAGACCGGTGGACAAATGAATTTCGGTCGCAAAGGTTAACTAAGAATCACCAGTGTCCACAAGCCTGTAAAGGCCATGATCCTCTATCCCAACGGCCACCGTTGTGCGAGACTCACGATCAACAATTGAACATCTGTGCGAGCTGAACACCACATCCATTTGGGGAGAATGTCACATTATCTGACTGACTGAGAGAAGGTCGAGCTCTATATCAGGTACATAATACACATTGAGGAATATGAGATCCCTCCCACATCAACTCCGGAATGTCTGTAATAATAACCGTATTCTCACCTCCAAAATCACCGAAGTCGGGCAGTATGGGGAAAAAGTCAAGGAACCACTTATGTGAGAAATGACGCCAGGCAACTGTAATCTATGTACCAAGCGGTAGGATTTTGACATGGTTCGCTGGACTTTTGCCATCAATAGATAGCAGCAGATTCCTTTTGTCGTAGTGCTCTCACGCATTATTCGCTTCGCTGAAACCCTCCTGCTTCTTTGCTCAAGCCAAACGAAAGCACCCGCGAATCTTCCATGGCTAAATTTATGACAAGATTACACTTTCAAACATTTTTTCTTTCTGCTAGTGGAGGTCCGACTTGAGTCTTCAGTCAGTGGAAGGATGACCTTCCCTTGATGCTTTGATGAGTTTTATCGCAAAGGTTTGCTCCTTCGGAGATGATGATCAATCGCTACCGAAGTCAAGGTTCCTAACCATCCCTCGCTGCAAATTTAATAGTGCACAAATTCGGAAACTTGAGATCAACATTAGCAGACGTAATGTTGAGAGTCTCTATGAAGTGTTCATAGGACTTCGGTAGACTCTTTAGGGTGATCACGACCATGTCTTCTTCTATTTTCCGACCAATCGCCTCCAACTAATCTCTGATCTCCTGGATTTTATTCAGGTGTGCTTGCAGAGTTGTCTTCTCATCCATCATGATAGAAAACAGCATATTCTTCAAGAAAAACGCACGGCTTTTGTCGGAAGTTTCATGCAAACCCTTCAAGTGATCCCAGATCTCCTTAGCTGATTTTCCAAGTGGAATCTGAGGGAGCTGATCATCAGTAACCAAAAGCTTAATAAGCATGACGGCTTCACGATTCTGCTCATCAAACTTCTCCTGATCCTTACTCGCCGTTTCAGGACGAGTAGCTTTGCCGAGGATCATCTGATCAAGATAGCAGTATTCAAAAATTGTTAGCATCCGCTTCTTCCAGGTGTTGTAATTTTTGCCATTAAATCTCTGACTGCCCTCCAACATTAAATTACTTAAACTGGCCATCTTCACGCTTTTTGAGGCACAAAAAACGAGGAACTAAGAAGAGGCTGATGCACGAAACTCGAGGCACAAATTCCAATGCAAAAAATAGAGGCAAATTTAGGTACAGACTGCAGAAAGTACAATGTACAGATGGCACAAAATTCGAGGCACGAAAAATGATGCACCCAGAAAATTTGGAGATCAACCCAGTTGAGCTCTCGAAAAACCCACAAGGAATATGTAATCCAAAAAATTTTCTAACTTGAAATAGATGATCAAAACCCTGGCTGAAGTTGTAGGATGCCCTAGGCGGCCATGAAAGCTCAAAAAATTGCAGAAATGAGCTCGAATCTTCAAGAATGCAGATGAAGAAGTTCAAAAACGCGATCAGAAATGTCACGAAAACTCGAGGCCTGAGAGGATTACAAAGACGTGCCCAAGAAATGAAGATTCGGGCCCAAAAATGAAAAAGAAGACTCGAAATCGTGTCCACGACCACCAAAACGCGTCTCAGCAGAAACACGTGCGACCCTAGCAGCAAGAATCGCATCCAGAAAACATGACCAAAAACACCCGCGACCAGAATAGAATAAAACGCGTAGGGATCAGGAAACGTGCCAGAAAATTGCGTCCTCTAGCAGTCGCGCGACCAGAAGATGAAGAACACGCGCCAACGAATAACTGATTCCAAAAAAAACGTTCTTCAAAATCCTTTCAGATTTCTTTCGAAATTAGGAGGATGAATTTTCTTTCTGCAAAACCCTCGAATCTGAAAATTCCATTGAATTTTTTTTTCAGAATTATAAAATTTTCAAAAAAATCAATTATTTCGAAAAATTTAAACAAAATAATTTCAAAAAGAAATTATTAATTTTTCGAAAAAAAAAATTATTTTCCTAAGCTCTGATACCATATTACATAGGTAATTGGTAAATAAATCAATGTTATTAACAGGAGCAATGTGCTCAATAAATACTATACAGGATTTACAAAAAGCCGGAAGGATAAGATCGAAGACGACGATCTTATCTTCAGGAAAAGCAGGAAGTTTCTAAAAGAAACTTCAGATAAGATCTCAGACAACAAAGACGATCTTATCAGGATATTTTACAATATTTTACAATATTGAGCATTAATAAATAAATAATAAACATTATTTTAATATCTAAGACACACAAAGTGAGATGAAGAAGCAAACATATTTGCAGATGAGTCAAAAATTAGTTTTTTATAAAAGATTAAGACTCAAATGGCAAAGAGCGAATGCTATACAAAAAATGAAAATAATTTACAAGTAGTTAACATTCATAAATTAATAATTTATTAATAAAATCAACAATTTATTGCCTCAGTGTGGAACACCAATCATTAAGGAGCTTTTGTTTCACACTTTTTCCTTCAGCCATGCTTGCCTCTAGCCATTGACCTCACTTTAGATTAACCATCATAAATTATATGGCTCTTGTAACTCAAGCATCCTCTTAAACAAAATGAAATAGTTGGGATATCTAATATTCACAAACTTGAGGAATTGCTTCCTTGAAAAAGTCTTGAATAAAGCAAGTGAGTTGTGATGGTTGCAAATGAATAACCATATGTCTCTAGCTTTTGCCACCATTGCCTTCACCCGATTTATTTTCCCAATGTCTTTTGATGTGTTGTTTAATAAATGAACATAACAAGGGGTCTAGAAAATGTGCTTGTAAGCACCCTCCACCATGTTAACCAACTTATATATACGAGTTGAATTGATCACAATTTGTACAACATTAGAAGGCCCAACCTCTTCTATGACATATTTCAAAATTTGAAATTGGAAGTTTGCATCCTTTTTCTTTCCTTGGACAATCAATAGCTCTATGAAAATAAGAGCAAACTGAACATGTGACAATGATATTGATTAGTGGTTGACGTGTAATACCGGTCAAACCATATCTTTTACAATTTTGCCTCATTTTCTTCATCATACATTCATCTTAGAATACTTTCTCTCAAGAAGGGTGGCGTATAGCTTATGTTTTCCAAAGGAGGAAAATGAGGGACCAACAATAATCATAGCTTTGAACATTTGTCTGAAATAGGAAGAACATACTACATAAAATGGTATGGCATGGGCAAAAAAAAATTAGCAATAGAAGACTTGGCCATTCTTGTGATTGCATCCTAAACATCCTTGCAACACTAGCAACCCCCTTTTCTTTTCCTCGGTAGAAACTTCTCTCCTTTGACTCTCAACATTTATGGTTTGGGTAGGCAATAACATACTAGGCTGCATAGTCTCTATTGGAATTCTCTTATTTTTTCTCTCCCCCTCCATGTACAACCTTGTCATCTCAGCCCTCTTAAGTTAATTTATTTTTTCACAACTTTTTGACCTTTATCCACTTATGCACAAAATATGAATAAAGCCTTGTGTAGATGCCCCTATAGTCTTTGTTGCACAAATGACATAGCCATACTCTACTCCCTTCTGAATTTTTTGTCTTTTTGTCTATGGCCATTGCAAATTGTAAAACAGTTTTTTTTGGATTAAATGGGCTTTTTGCATAGGTTTTGAGGAGTTGAGAAGGCTACTTAAATAGGTTACGTAAACTCATAGTTTCTACGACACTCTCACTCCTAGAAGGATCTCCAATAGTACTTCTATGACTTCTTTGTTGAATTTGAACCTTATCACGTTCACTACACTCGTTTTTTTGTTGAAAATTCAAAACATAGTAGCAAGTGCATACATAAAACAAAAAACCATCCCTAGCTGTTTGGAACTTAAAAAAAAATCCATAGAATTTGAACAAATGAACAACGGATAGTAAACTTACCTCAAATGATGTGAATTTGATGCTCTCTTGCCTTCTTCTCACTGTTGTTCTCTTCTCTTCTCACAACTGTTCTCTTTTTTTGTCTTCTTCAAAATTTGAAAAATGGCAAAATGAGTTTGTTTTTTGGTTTTAGTTGTTAGCTGGGCTGTTTTAGGTTTAGGGTTGGTGTAAAAGAGTGTAAGGGTCCTTGTAGGGCCCTCCATCCCTTTTTTCTTAAATTACTTTTTGAGCTGCCTCGGCCGTACTACCTTACTGTCGTCCCCTGCCATTTCTACCTATGCTGCAATGGTTAATTATAATAGCAAGGTTATGTACATTCCCACTCAAAAGCATGAGCAATGGTTATTTTTTTGAGTTATGCTGCTGGCAAGGTTAGTGTCACAACTTACCTATAATTAAAATAATTTATATCGTGACAAAATAAATATCTGCAACATAAATATACCTCATTTTAACTTGCCTTTTAAGTAGGTGTAGACATGCAAAATTAACATTATGCATTCAATTAGGTTCATTCATCAAGGTTCCACATTAGGTGCATTCATCAATTCATCAAGTTCACCTTCATTCATTTATCAGGTAATCTCATTAATTTCCATCTCCTAAGATCATTCATTCAAAATTAAATAAACTTTAACATTAACCTTTCAATTAAATAAATCAAACATCATCCCTTTAATTAAATAAATCTCCAAATCCATATTTCATCCTTTTCTGATTTAAATAAATCAAATATTTAAGTCATGCAAGTCAAACTAACCTAATCATCATTAATTTAATCTAACCATGATTAAATGCTAATTTTACCCACTTGCATTCTTTAGATTATGCCACTTGCACAAATAAATAAATTTATTGATTTATTAAAATCATCATTTTCACTCAACATGGCATTTATGGGGAATATTCCCTCAAGTTTGAAAAATATGACAAGTTGATTTGTCCCTCCAACATTGCATTTATTTCTCATTTTCTTGTCCCCCTCTCAAAATTTATTGCCCAAATTTGAATTTGAAACTCCCTCTCATGGGCACACTTCCCAAATCTTGCACATCCTTTGGCCTATCACCACTTGACAAGTGGCCTCTTCTCATTGGTGGATCTTTAGTCCCACATTCACCTATTTGGCCAATCTCTTATCAAGAAAATCTATAAATGAAGACCTTAATCTTCATCAATCCATCCACAACTTTTATGCAAAGTCACTCTCTTAGTTTGAGAACTGATTTTGCTCTTCATCATATTGGTATTTGCATCATTTTAAATTTTGAGCAAGGATTGGGAAAGGGTCATTTGCACATTTGACACCAATCCACTATGGAATAGGTATTTGTTGTTGCTTTCATAATGCTTTTAGCCTTCTCTTATCATTTGTTGCATTTTAAAGCATTTACAAGGTATTTCATAGGGGCATTTTGATGGATTTGTGAAATACTAACCCCTACATGAAGTTTAGTGTTTGCAGATTTTAATGGATGCCTACATTTGGCGCTAGAAGGAGGGTCGTCTAATCCTTTTACAGAAGTTATATGCTGTTTCTTTCAGAGTTTGCAGATTCTCTAGTTATCCATCAGAATGACAAAAGCGTCATCTAACCATTAGTTGCTTCATTTGCTTTTATGGAAAAGAAGATACTTTAAATGTTAAAGTTTTTTTTGACAACGTACTATTGCTGTTAAATTTAATCTCTGATGCAATTTGTTGAAATTGTTTTTCTTTCAATATTTTGCTGTATCATTGAGATCTTGATTCAATATTGATTTGCAATCACCAATCTTGGATATTTGTAGTTTGTTGCTGCAAGATGTTTGGGCGCTGCATTTTAATATTATCGTGGCTGACAGTAATTAGAGTCCCCATTACATAATATGGTCATTTATTAGTATGACTTATTTTGTTTCGAGTCTTTTCTACAGTCATTGCTAATCTCAAACTGGCACAGAGCTTAGATCCCAACACTGTATTTCATGGTTTGGTTGAAAATCACAAGTCATTATTCCTTCGCTTCCTTCATTCCTCTGCTATATGTAGGATAACACTACTGTCAATCACGGTAGAAAAGAGTTGACTGTCCTCAGCCGTCCAAAATAAAAGCTTGTCCTCATGGTAAGTGTCTAGCCAGTCAATCAATTCAACAAAGCTTACACATACGACTAAGCAATCGGTTTAAAGAAAGACTGTCAATATTCCTGTGCTAAAATCAAGAATCATTACTTTTACGTGTATCTCCAATGGCCCACGGTCTGCCAAACATTACAACATAGCACAAGTTGTTTGCTCTTTGTCATAAATGAGAATTTTGTGAGCGTACAAATCGAGTGCATGAGGCGGCGATGGCCGAATAAGTTGCCTATTCTCATTAATTATTTGTTGAAAACGTTTGGCTGTGATGCAACGTATTTCACCTGTTGCCACTGTATAAGTTCCTTTAATCCATTAAGGCAAATATTCGAGATCTTTCTGTGCTCATATCTATAGAGGCCTTATGCATCTCCCTCTTTCTGTCGACTGTCACACACTTTGAAGTCTATTCTACATTTGCTTTTCTTAAATTGTTTCTACCATAGTTCTGTAACTTTTATTATGTATGTAATTATTTCGCTATGCTTGTGAGGATGACCGTAGAAACATGCTTTCATCTTCACAAGTCATTAAGAGGGATGCGCTATTGTCCTTGGGGATTCTGTGTGACAAACAATTAAATCTTATGGCTATAGTAATCTACAGCTTACTGTTGGAAAGTAAACTGATGCACCCATCATTATAGAACATCATAATCCTGTCCAAGATCGCTTTCAATGCTAATGATGGTTTTCATCAAAGTAATGGAGATTCAGTTTGTGAATATTTTCTGCTTATGTGGACCAAGGCCCTCGAGTCATAATAGTATCAATTTGTGACTGTTTTCTAGCAGAGAGTGCGCTGGAGAAGTTTACGCACCAAATGATGGGATGACTACCAAATTACATCTGCTTGAAATATTTTAGAAGACTGTCAATATCATGCAGTTGTTGCATTCCATGGGATAGCATTTGATTGTAGCATTCTGTCAAACAAGTACATTGCCCCTCATGTACATTTCCTTTTTGTTTGATGCGGCGGATAATAACCAACTTCGGAGCTGTACGATGGGCATGCACCTACTGGCGGACAGTTTTATGGTGATACTTGTTGTGCTGCTGCCAGAGGTAGTGTTGCAGTCCGAGGCGACTGACGAGCATGTGTGCACACTGACGAGCATGTGTGCACGCGACTCATGTGATGTGTGTTCTTGGTTTCATTAGCAGTTTCTAGAGTAGGGACGACATCACATTTCAAGGAGAGGTCAAAGTCTAAGAGCATGATGTGACCGTCTGTTCTAACCAGCACGTTCTCCGGCTTCAAGTCCCTGTTTCTATGGGGTATGATATGGGGCAGTTCACGTGTCTTCTCTAGGCGTCCATAATCTTTGATAGAATCTACTAAAACAGCTGCAACTACAACCTCTGACAGATATTGACTAATGGCGAGGCAGTGCTGTGAAGATGGTGATATTTGGTTCCTTGGAGTAAATGCTGAAATCATTCAAAACATTTACTATAGCAGTTACAGGGCGCAATTATAGGAGCAGAAGCTTTAATTTTGTGTTTGTAATCTTTCTTTTTGTTTTGATCTAACACTTCCTTTCAAAAAACTGCATTTATGGTTGCTGACTTTCCGCATACTAATAAGTATTAATTTGAAATCTTCTTTAAAAGTTTGGGATACGATTTTCTTCACTTGCCTGCTGGCCACTGTATTATGGCTTTATAATATGATGGTAATAATATAGAAGTTTTAAGAATTTATATATATAGGGTTTTGAAATTAGGTATTCTTTTATGAAAGTGAGGGTAAAGTAAAATTTTATTGAGATTAGTCATTGAGTTAAATCATAACTCATGTGCTTTGACAATACAATTTTATTCCTTTTTTTCAAAAAGTTGGTATGTCTTATATATTTTAACCATATCTTACATCTTAACTCTTATGTTATTTATAGGAAAAGCGAAAGGAAAAGGTACAAAGGACAACAAAGCTACAAACGAAGGAAAGTGAAAGGACAACGAAGAAGAGCAAGGAAAGTGAAGGTGAAGCGAAGAAAGAAAACGAAAGGAGGAGAAATGAAGATGATGGCTTGAGAAGATTAAAGTGTTCTTTAACACTTTAGTGTTTATTTAAACGCTTTTACGAAATTGTTACCTTTTCATTTTTTAGGACACTAACTTTCATTTGGTTTAAAAGGAACACTTTGATTTTTCATTTGCAAAGGGTTAAAATTGAAACTTAGACACCTACTAGATTTCAATTTGGGCTAAAATTGAACAAATCAACTTCACATTTCCTTTGGTGCTTAAAACGAATCAAATCATTGCTTTTAAGGATAAAATGAATGTGTGCTTTTATTGTTTTGTAATTATTTACACAAAGTAATATCACCAAAAGACGTATGCGCTTCTCTTGCGCCTCACGACTATCTTGAGAATCAAAAGGCTTTTGGTGACATTAAGTTGTGTAAATAATTTCCTATACACACTTCAATTTGGGTTTAAAATTGAACATCTTGTGCAAGTGTGAGTAGAGCATCATCACGTATATTCTCTTTCTTTGAGTTGTCAAAGATTGATCGAGTTACGGATTTTGTCTTTGCTTGCTTTTGTTTATCCTAGAGGGCCTGCCTTGGGGAAAAAGTACTCATCCAAGGGAACGACTCAACCGGTAACACTCTAAAGCCAAGAGTATTTCCAGCCGGGATATAAATGTGGATATTGGAAGAAATGCCAATATCACGCGGTTGATTCCGACAAGATGGATCCGAAAGGGACTTTTTCCGTATGGGTCAATCTCCACGAACGGAAAGTCCTTACTAGAATCCATGTGCTAAAATTTGCCAAAATCCTTTAATCTATTTGTTGGTGCAAGAACGGTCGTTCTGAAGCCGCCCCACACTTTTACGGTCTTTAGTAGAAATAGAAAACATGCCATGGGAGTTTCATGGGTGTTGATGCTTGGCTGCCCCGTATAAGTGAGTTCCGTGGAGGGGAGCCAGTGGGGTCAAGCATCTAACCATTCACTAAAGATAAGCATAGCTGGACTTGTCCAAGTGGGGATTCAACAAATATTGTCTTACACGTTTGTACTTGTTATTGGTTTGAAAACACAGTGCTTTATTCGAAAACATTTGCAAACAAAACATTCAACATGATCATCAAAATTTCAAACCCTTTAGGAGGCAAATACCATTGACCAAATTCTCGTGTTATTGCTTGCCCTTTGGATTACATCCTTAGAGGTTTCTAAGCACTTGAATTTACATCTCAATTTGCCCACTAAAGTTAAACAATAGGTAACCCTTGCCTTAAATTCATCAAAGTTTCACATAATATACCTTGTGAAATGAGACGAAGTTGAGCCATTGGACATTCAGTTTGAAATCTAATCAAGAGCGTGTTTGTGGTAAAAAGAATCCATTAAGCAAAGATTAAAAACAATTGGACCCCACATGTGTTTCCAATGATTTCATGCAAAATGAAGATCAAGAAACCAAAGGTGAAAGCCCTTAGTCTGATGCTTCTCAAGAACGTCTCTCTATGTTATACGAAGTTAGACAAAGACTGCTTTTCAACTTTTACAAGAAGGCTTCAAGGAACAATCCCGGTTTGTATTCATTCTATTATTGCCAAAACCCAAATCTTTTCAGAGAGTTTGAACATTTTGTTTAGAGAAAAGCTTGTTCTTCAATACCTAGGTCTAGGCAAACAAAGTGTCTTTTGTAGGTTCATCTTAGGATCAAATCAAATCAAAACCCTTTTCATCCATCCTTCGAAACATCAAAACAAAAATCATCTCACAATCACCTTTTGGAAAATCTTGAAATCATCCTTAAAACTAGGCTTTTTGGCGAAAATAAAAAATCATCAAAATCATTGAGACCAAATCCTTGAAAACATTATCAAAATCACCTTTTGTCATGTCCCCTTCCAGTTGACATCTCTCAGAGCTTATGATTAGCCTATTATGCGACCCTCGTAAGCTGATAGGATGGATAGAGGGTCTTGATGGAGCTTGGCTTGGCTTCGGTTGTCAGAATTTTATCAGTTGGCTTTCGTTCGGGCTCATTCGGACACCATTTGCTTGAATGGCTATTTTTAGCAGTATTTGGCACTCAGAAAGGCACCCCTGCTATTTTTAGCAGTATGGTTTGGTCATGTGCAGAATCACTCACTTATTCACCAGCTTCAGACGGTTCGTGAATCGGAAATATTTTGAGGGAGTTATTAATATTTAATTGATTAATTAAATAGTAATTATTCGGAGTTTATGTTATAAAGTTATAATATTTTAAATATTATAACTTAAGTGATTTTGCTGAAGGGGGTCGACCATCATTGAAGGGGCCATTTTTAATTATAATTTATAATTAAAAATGAGATCGGAAACTATTGAAAAATTAAAAGAGAAAAGTTCGAATTTATTTAAATGATGCTTTTGTGTGAAAAGTCAAACTTTTGAGGATATAAGGGTTTTTCATTGGGATTCGAGCCATTATGTTATGAAATCGATTTTTGATCAAGTATTCTTCCAGAGAACGGAGCCAAGGGTTTCAGTTGTCTTTTTGGCATTGGAGAACGAGTCATCTTCAGTGTTGCAGTTTAGAGGCTGTGAAATATCAGCTGATTTATTGATTATCAGAGAGGTAGCTTCATTCAGAGGTTATCACAGAACTTATTCAGAGATTGCATCTTCAGGGTTTTTGGTTTGGAATTCACCCGGAAGGGTTCTTCATTTCCAGGCGCCATTTTCCAAGATCTGGACACATCTTTCAAGGGTTTTACAATCTGTTGCAAATACCAGGTTTTTACATCAATAATATTGTTGCTTTTTAAGTTGCATGTCATCAGATCTTGCTTGTAATCAGCATAGTAGATCAATAAACCTATTGGTATCAATAAATCAATCAGTTTCCATCATTTGTAGACGTGTGGTATTTTATTTAATTTTTATATGCAATTTCTTTCAAAATCGCACTTCAATGGTATATGCAAAAACCCACAAAAAAATCAAAAACATCAAAAAACAAGCAAAAACACAGACAGTTCAGAGATCAGTTAGAACAGGGGTTTCTACACCTTTGGCTAGGTATGTGTAGATGCATCCTTTTGCATATGCTTAGTCAAAATGACCTTGTTTAGCTTAGTATATGTAGATGAATCCTTTGTCATATGCTTAGTGAAACTATCATCTCGTTTGGATAAGTGTGGATAGATGCATCCTTCTTCCCGCACATATTCAAACTATCACCCGTTGATCAAGTTTATCCCTTAGATAATCATCCAAACATCTTAGGGTCTATTTGTTCAAAATCCAAATCAAAATCAAAATCAATCAAGGACAAATCCCAAAATCAAAATCTGCAACATATCCAAAAGTCCCAAAAGCCTAGTATCTCCTTCAAGACTTACCAAAAGATCATAACATCCGCATCATTCATCCTTTACATCATCATCATATCATCTTTTGATCTGCAAGATATCCTAAATTTTTTTCACTTTGGGGCATAAAATAAAGATCAATCCAAAGAATCAAAAGATTCATCTCCCATTCTTAAAAATTGATCCTTGTTTTATGGTTCAAACCAGATCTCAATACAAGAAGAGCATGGAAGCCAACAAAGAAACACCCGCTTCAAGTGATTTGAGTCAAACCACTCCTGAAATGAATCCCATTGGGTCAGGAAATCTCACAATTAACCTTCCGACATCATCGCAAAATCCGCAAGAGGAAAACCAAGGAGAGGATCTTACCCTTGGAATGTCTCATGAAGAAATAACTGAAATGCTCCATGTAATGTCCCCATTCTTTCACGAGCATCAGAGTTGGTGGATTAGCCTATTATGTCAATCCTCGTAGGCTAATGGTTCTGGTTAGAGGGTCACCTGTTTGGGCACCTGGTCGGCAGAATGCAGTATTGGTATCTGGAGTTTGGTGACGTGGTGGAATTGCGCGTTTGGCGTGCTATGGGAGATTAAAATATTGTTTTTCATCACTGTTTCACCTTCTTAGGCTTTGGGGACCATATGCCTATTAATTCAAGGGGTTAAATTCTATTTTTCAGTTAGTATTCACTGATAAAGTGGAAAAAGAAATAACTTAAGTGAATAGTGTTTTTTTTAATGAATAGTGATTTCAAGTGAAAGTTATAAAAGGAGAAGAGAAAGTTCGAACTTCTCATGCTTGATGATATTTTGTTGAATGAAACTTGGAAGTGTGGAGTTGTGGAAGAGAGAAACTAGGGTTTCTTGATTTCAGCAGTGGGTAAGCCTGGTTTGGGGCTTGTAGTTAGGATTTTGGCTTCTTGATGGTGTGAAATACCACCCTAAAGTTGCTGGTCAGTTTCTTGTTGATCCATTTGGAGCTTTTTTTTGCCGATTACAAGTTGTTGAAGCCATCCTTTGGAAAGGGGTTTGCTGCTAGAGTCTCCATTTGCCATCCAAAAGGAGTTGCTTGCATTTTACAAAGATTTTGGAGCTGTTTATAAGCATCTACAGCCAGCCGCCTTGTTTGAGGGTTTATGACAGCAAAAGAAAGAAAAACGCCTTTCCTTATTGGCTGCTTTCACACCAAAAAGGGGCGCCTTTATCATTAGAAGATATTCCATCCAGATTATAGTGGGAGAAGTTCGTATTTTGGATTGTATGAGCAATCTATTGGGCGCGGGTACTGTAGCACGTCACTATTCACAGTGATGTTTGGCTCAGAGTGTCGGTATATCACTACAGTGGTAGTAGAGAGGATCGCCGGAGTGTGGCACATCACAGTGGTATCAGAGTGAACCTTTCCAGCCACCTTGTGTTGGTTTCAAAGAGAATTTCAAAAATTAAATTTGTGGGTTTTTGAGTCAAGTCCAATTTGGCTCATCACAGTGGTATCAGAGCAGTTTCCTGCCATCCTGTTGGATAGGTTTCAACTGTAGTTCGGAGGTTTTAGTGAACATGGCCACTTCCCAGAAGCAGTGGGACAGGAACATAGAAAAGTTTAAACAAAGATTGAAAAGGTTGGATGAAAATCGGAATGGTATGAAGAAGTTGTGTTCTTATTGCAGAGAGCCGTACGATTTAAACCATGATTGTCCCTTGAGACCTAAGGGCAAGGCGCATAGAATAATGTGGGTTCCCTATGAGGATTCAGAACCAAAGAAAACGGACCCTGCAAAACTAGATAGAGTAGCGCGGCATATAGCTTCCATGTTTAAGAGGTCTACATCCCAAAACAAAGAGAAGAAGGAACATGAGGTCACTACAGTGGCGAGAAGCCTTCATGATGCACTCTCAGCAGATAATGACCAGCGTATAGCTGATCCATTGGTGAGCGAAAATCAGACCTTAGAAGATCCACTTGCTAATGATAGAGTTGAAATTTCTAAGGCAGCTGTAGAGGAAAAGCACTTGAGTCCTCTTGAAAAGGAAGAAGAGTTAGAACACAAGGGTGATGGGCCTAAACAAAATGCCAAAAGGTTGCAGGACGGACATGTTGAGGGACATACACATGAACAGAGGCTTTTGGGGTTGGAAGATTTACAGGATCCTTTGGCGGAGAAGGATGATAAGATTGATCAAGCATTGACACGAGTGGACTCTACATCGTCTTGTGAGACATCCTATGAGACATATAGCAGCAGTGCCTTAGATGATGATGTGTGTGCTGATGATGGCATTCATGATGATGTTGATCATGAAGAGAATGAGGTTGACTCAACCTCGTACTATAGTGCAGATTTCAGAGGGGAGCAGGAAGCAGATCAGGAGATGGAGTGCGAGATGATCGACAATCCATTGTCTGAGATAGATGCTTCTTGGACATATGATAACCCACTCTTCGAGATAGATGATGTTCACCCTCTTGAACCGAGTCTTGAGATGAGCACTGATTGTGGATCGAGACTTCAGACAGGGTCCACAGTGGAATTTACTGAGGCAAGCATTGTGAGGAGTGTTCAACACTTCTCTTCTAGTCCACATACAGAGGATTTGTTGACATGTCAGTGTGGATTGGTGCAGGACGTATACCATCCCTTCTTGGATGGAGAGTTACCATCTTTAGTAGATGGAACCAGTGGTTGCAGATACCCGACTCAGTTGTTGGCGGGTGAGTGCTTGCAAGATCAGTATTTAGTCTTCCATCAGGCTGAGCTGTATCCTACAAGATTTGCTGCTTCGTCATCTCAGAGACTACTAATGGACACAGGGTTACAGAGGGGTTATAATGTCAGCAGGCTTGAGGGCACAGGTGGATATCACATCCACGAGAGTTTAGCGGAAGTTATGGAGCGATGTCGCGTAGCAGATGCTTCCAGATACCCTTACCTCCTCATGATGGATGGACACGAGTTCGGTCTATATTGGGATCTAGGTGGAGACAAAGTTAGCACGGCCATTTGGACGGGTCCCAGTGTATTGCTTCACCACTTCCGGTATGGTGGAGTTAGGATCAGTGTTGAGAGAAACTTGAATGATATTCACAGCATTCAAGAAGTTGTTACCGGCACTAATAAGAACCTTGATTTTCATGACAAGAGTGATGAAACTTTGCATCAGCATGAGAGGACAGAGATCTCACCAAGAGATAAGGTTTCAACAGAGTTGCCACAAGTGGGTACTCGAGATTTGGGTACTAACGATGCAAATTGTGGTGAAGATTCATGCCCTAGTGACCCTGACCTTCCATATCAGACCGTAGAAAACCAATCAGAAAATTTATCTATGGGCATTGAATCCCAGGATCGCGAGTCAGGCGGATATGCAGTTGCTTTGGAAGAAGAAGTGTGCGAAGCTACTGCCAAAACAACAACCTCTACAATATCTGTTGAGCCATCCTATGAGGTACATCGCAGCAGTACCCTTGTTGATGTTGTGGGCGACATTGATAGCACACACAATGCTGCTTATCAGTTAGCGAGCGATGATGATTCAGCCTCATATCACAGTGCAGACTTTGTTTCAGAGGACTTGCATAGGAGTCTTGAGTTTCAGAGATCTCATCATTTGGTTGGGCAACTTAAGGTCAATGATAACATGATTGCTACAACATTAGAGCATTTTGATGTTGCTCGACAGATGTTAGCTACGTATGGTTGGGGTACTCCTATGTCAGATGAGCACGGTGATAGTAGCCTTTCCCTTGCAGAATTCCATGCCCTACGAGAAGCCATTAGGGTAATGAAACAAAATTACTTACAGTTACTAGCGGATAGGGATTATCTTCTTGAGTGGGGGTGCACTTGCTACGATGCACTAAAGGGGAAAGAGGAGGAGGTTGACGAGCTCACTTATGGGCTCGAGGTGACTATGGATTCTTTGGAGAGTGCTCAGCTGGCCCTTCAGGAGTCACACTCATGGTTGGAGGAGCTTACCACGGTCTCGAGTTTGGCACAGTCTTCACCAACTTCCGATACAGTTCAGGTTTCCATGGCAACAGTTGGTGAAGAACATATGTCCATAGATTGTGGTGGTGAGCAGGTCGAGGATGTGGATACTACATCCATCATGGATATAGGTGCAACAGTTTCAATTGGGATGAGCACTTTGGTTGAGAGCAGTAGAGAACCACTCGTTGCATCGGGTTCTCCTATGGTTAGTACCGTGATAGATGATGCGGGACAGATTACTAATAGCTCTTGTGACGTAGTGGTGGATTCTCTAGAGAGTTGTGTGTTAGTAGACGAGGCTACCCCATCATCTTCATAGGAGATATGTAGAGCAACATCCATTTGGGAGATTGGTACTTGTGTCGATTTGTTTCCCTCTCTTGGGAGCAAATCAGTCATTTCATCCCATACAGTGGACTATGGTTGGTAGCTTGATGAGCCCATTCAGGAGTACAATTCAGTGTATTGTTCCAGGGACTCAGAGTTGGATGGTTCAGACCAGCAGGGAGTGAGCGCGCCGTTTGTGAATAACCCCCTGATTGAGTTTGATGGTGGGTTGATCTATGAAAATCCACTCTCCGAGCTAGAAGCCGATCATACTCCTGATACTAGTTCCAGGTTGGGTGATAGTCGTAGAGTTTTGGATCGTCCTAGTGCATCGGGATGCCAAACAGGGCTCACGGAGGAGTTTAATAGTGTGTACACAGTGAGGAGTGCTTATAGTTTTTTCTTTTATCCACCTGTATATGATTCATATTCGATGCACAGTTCTTGGGCGCAGGGTGATTCTCTTGGAGTAGTCAAGGGGAGTACCTCTTATTTGTGTCCAGAGTTACCATCTTCAGAAGATGGGACTAAAGGCTGCCAGTACCCGATTCAGGGGCTTGCAGGGGATTACTGGCAGGGACAACAGTCCGTTATCCTTCATGCTGATATGTATCCAACAGGGTTTGCTATTTTAATGTCACAGGGATTTCACACGGATACATGGTTACAGGGTGATTACGATGCCAGCGGACATGATGGTTGGTTTAGTAATGACTTCCATAGGTGTTTTGGAGAGACTGTAGAGAGATATTGTGTTGCGGAAGTTTCTAGACATTTCTGTCTCTTCATGCCAGATGAATGGGAGTTCAGGTTGTATTGGGATTCGGGTGGTGACGTGTCTATCACTGCAGTTTGGATGGGTTCCGACAGGTTGCTTCACCATTTTCAGCATGGTGAAGTTGCGATCAGATTTGCGCAGAGGAAGTCAGAGGTTATCAGACATGGCAGACTTCCATCCTGGGTTTGGGATCCAGGAATATTGTGTGCAGTTGTGTTTATGCTGACGCTTCTGGAGTTAGTTAGCGATGCATCGGACGTTTCACAGTTCTTCTTTCGGGCCTTCCGGGGAGTGAAGTTCTTCGTAGTAATAATTGCTTGGGGACAAGCAATTTCAGGGAGGGTGGACTGTAATGTCCCCATTCTTTCACGACCATCAGAGTTGGTGGATTAGCCTATTATGTCAATCCTCGTAGGCTAATGGTTCTGGTTAGAGGGTCACCTGTTTGGGCACCTGGTCGGCAGAATGCAGTATTGGTATCTGGAGTTTGGTGACGTGGTGGAATTGCGCGTTTGGCGTGCTATGGGAGATTAAAATATTGTTTTTCATCACTGTTTCACCTTCTTAGGCTTTGGGGACCATGTGCCTATTAATTCAAGGGGTTAAATTCTATTTTTCAGTTACTATTCATTGATAAAGTGGAAAAAGAAATAACTTAAGTGAATAGTGATTTCAAGTGAAAGTTATAAAAGGAGAAGAGAAAGTTCGAACTTCTCATGCTTGATGATATTTTGTTGAATGAAACTTGGAAATGTGGAGTTGTGGAAGAGAGAAACTAGGGTTTCTTGATTTCAGCAGTGGGTAAGTGTTGACGTGGTTTTTGAGACCGCACCAACACAGAACAAAGTCGCCCAACGGACGCTCTATTCTCTCTTGATCAAAGTATTCCGCACGCTAAGATTGCCAGAAAGTTCGTGCGTTCAACTCCAAGGTTCCTTTAGTGCGAATAGGCTCAGTTTGGCTTGATGTGATATTGCTGGTATGTCAAGGGGACTTACGTAGTTGTTCAGACTTCTCGCAGTTAGCAGTTGATATGTAATTTGAAGGGGATTCTTACGTGTATGATTTGGCAATGTGTATTCTTTTCTTAAAACTAACAAGAAGTATGCTGAAAGTAAAAGGGAAAGGGCCTAAGAAATTTGTACTCTATTCTAAATGCAAGGTATGTGGGGGCTTCGTCTCAATAGACTTCAACCAGATTTCACCTCAGCTTAACAAGGCCGTACTTCTCAAGCAATGGCGCACCTCTTACTATAATTCAAGCAAATCAAATTTTAGGCTCAAAGCCGTACCTTTCAAGCAACTTCAAATTGCAGCAAACACTTTTCCTCTTGACAATGGCGTACCTTCTCTTCAGCACTTAAGGTGTCTCCTTTAACTCTCAGCAAACTCAAGCTTCAGCAAAATACCTCTCAGCAACTCAAGGCGTACCACTCTCAGAGCAAATTCGCTTTCCAGTTGTGAAAGTGAGTGAAAAACTTCTCCATTTTATAGCTAGAATTCAAATTCTAGAAGACGTTATTTTTAGCCAGTGCCATTAAACTCCACTACTCCACTTCAAGAATTCGAATTTTCCCTCTCTGATGTTTCTGACACTTGTCTCCAGTCGTCGGGAATATTATTCTTCTAGAAACTTGACTTTGACTGGCGTTTTGAATTCCTCTTCGAAAAATTTAATTTAACTTCATCATATTTTATTCACCAGCTGGAGCTCCGTCACTTGAATTCGAATTCTTAACTTCATCACCTGCTCTGGAAGATTCATCTTCGAAGAGTTTAATCAAAATCATCTAGGCAACTCCCTTCAGACTCATCGTTCGAAGAAAATTCATTCTGAAAACTCATTTTATTTGAATTTGCCTTAGAAAATTTAAAATTCTCCCTTAGGAAAATTCATAACTTAAGCACTGATTAAATTCCCTACTGAAAAAGTGTCGGCGAAGCTTGAAAGATTTAGAAATCCATTCATCATCACGAACATTCAGTACCCAGAAGCAAATTTTCGTCAGAATGTCTCGAATTCATGGGTACCCAACGAACGGGTTCATTTAATTTTTCGAATTTTGAACCTTAGAAAAATATCATTTCCATCATTTAAACTCGTTCTTCGCCTGTGATCACTCTGCGTTGCTCTGACTTCTAAAAAAAAATGAATCACCTTGCGTTATCATCATCTCTGACTTCATCACTGAGAAAAATTGCTTGCCTCGAAAAATTTTCATCAACTTGAAGCTCTAGGCGTATTTTCCAAGGAAAATAAATTTGCCTTAGGAAATATTTTAAAATCATCTTTGCATTTTTGAAAACTTGCCTTAGAAAAATTTGATTACTAGTGGAGAGGAAATTTCTATCAACTTCATTCAGAAGAAACTTTACATTCCCGGCACGCCTTGTACATTTCATCTCCATCCCGTATCACTTCACACTTGGAAAATATTCATTAAAAGTCCAACGCCTAGGCAAAAATTTTCAATACTTAGAAAATATTTTATTTCCACTTGAGGCGCCTAGCACACCACCTTCAAACATCTCAACGCCTTAGAAAATATTTAAAAAAAAAAAACATCTTATAACTCCCTTCAACACAGGCGCAAACTCCACTTAGCATTTTATTTTCAACATCTTCAAATATTTTCTAACACCTTATATCACCCTCAACGCCTTCAAATATTTTCTAACACCTTAGGCGCCTTACATACTTGGAGAAAAATCATGCCCCACTCACCTTGGGCGCATTTTGCCTATGGAGGAGGATAACGCCTAGCCTTTTACCCTGAGTTTACCACGCCTAGATAACATTTTTACCTTACTTACCACTTTTATTCACCTTTTACCTTCCAAACATGGGCGCATTTCCTTGTAGGAGGAGGATGACCTTTCAACTTCTTGTTTTTGTCCTCATGTGAGCTCATTTGGGCGCATTTAGGAGGGTGAGGAGGACGAGTTTGCAAGCTGGGCGCATTTTGCATGTGATGAAGGATAAAAGCTTTGACTTTTTGTTGACCCCTTACAACCTTGGAGCATTTTGATGTGAGAGAAGGATGGGCGCATTTCAATGAGGGTGGCGGATTATCATGTTTGACCTTGCTTTGACCACCTTGTAAGTTGGGCGCATTTTGATGAGAGAGAAGGATGGGCGCATTTTGACCCCTGAGGCGGATTTCTCATACTTAGAATTTTTCCTCAACTTTTCCCTCTTTCACCTTGGGCGCATTTGGACCCCTGAACAGGATGAAATCTTGTTGACTTTCTTTTGACTTTTTCTACCTTGGGCGCATTTTGCCCTGTGTGAAGGATGAACTTGCATCTTGAAAAATTTTCTACGCCTCTAGCTGAGTTGGGCGCATTTTGCCTTGCCTGCTGGACGAGACTCCAGACTTAGACAAAATTTTATCATCCTCGCCAGCATCGTGCCCTGCTATTTATAGTAAGTTCTCTGTATTCGGCCTCTGAAGCTCGGAATGGCCTGAAATTTTAAACACAGCTTCTTCATAACCTTTTCAACTTGTCGACACTGCAACTTTTAGTCACCCTGCTATTTATAGCTTTGTTTCGAGGGTGGCTTACTAAAAATAGTAAGCTCTTGATTCTGATAGCTCCCAAGCTCCAAATCGAGTTGAAATTTGGATGAGGCGATCCTCACCACGTGATATACTGCCGACCTTGCATGCACGATTTACTATTTTTAGCGGTTCCAATTTGACTTCCTAAAATAGTAAGTGCTCCGTTTGACTTGAAATTTCACCCGTAGGATAAGCGAAGAATCTTGTCAGCGATGGTTTACGGTTTTAATTTTGACTTTTGATGCCTATTTTTAGGCTCGAAGCCGGAAACCTAATTTGCATTGCATCGCATTATCAAAGATCTCCGTTTGCTCGTTTTTTGTGTGTGATCAGCCGTGATTAAGCTATTTGGGAGGCTTGCCGTGTATACACGCTAAAATAGCAAGTTCCCTTGAGTGAGAATCCTTGTTTGCATGTCACCATGCGAAGCTCGAAAACCGGAAGGAATATCCGAGACGCAAGAAAATCTCGCATCGGACCACGAATTTGTCACGAAGCCGGTTGCTAAAAATAGTAAGTTGTCAATTTTGCTCAAATTTGGCATGCAAGCAGTCTGATGTACTCTGAATGCTGTGTGATGATTGGAATCTCGAAAATGCTGACAAATTGCCCAGGATTGCAGACTTACTAAAAATAGTAAGTATCTCGGAATCTGATGAAATTTGGCTGGAAGCCTGCTGGATGTCTACTGACAACATTGCTAAGTTCAATTTTCAATTTACTGGCCCTACTTGACCTTGACTTGACCAAAAATGATGAAACCCTAATTTTAGAATTGGCCAATATCTTCACGTTTAAGCTCAATGACGACACAACCCCCCCCCGAAAGACGGACACCAGAAAAGAGACAGAGCGAGAGAGCGAGGAAAACCCAAGCCAAAAGACCGGAACGGAGCAAAAATAAGGGGGTCCCCATCTGAATGGGGCGATGTGTGAAAAGGTCACAACATCTGGCGACTCCACGGGAAAGTGTTGAAAAACACTTTAAGAATTGAACTCAGATTAGTCTTCCTCAAACCATCATACGGAAAGGTCACTTACTCAAAAGGGGAGAAGAATCCGATATTGGATCAAAACACTTTCATCTAAAACCTTGTGAGTGTGTGCATGCATTCCATCTCTGAACCATGTCGACTTCCGGAATCGGCCGTAGTAGGTTATATAAATATCTTAACTTCAAAAGCATCCTGGACATTGCCTCGCTGCCAGTCAGGCGTCCATAGCCCCGACGAGGTTATCGCTACAATTCTCACGAATATTGCTCCACTGCCGGCCGGGCGTCCATAGCCCCGGTGGAGTTACTCGTATGTTCCCAAAACCAATATCTTGTGATATTTCTTTCATTTTCATTTTCTCATTTTCTTTTCTTTTCAGATATTTTTTTTAAGCATATTCTCTTTTCTTTTATCTGATTTCTCCGTCAATTCCTTGATTGGCTGGCAAGCAATGAAGCCTCCAATGGGTTTGAGAATTGCAGTGGCGCTGAAGTAAGATGTAAGATTTTCACCTGCGAAAACCTTTCCCAAGAAACCAAAACGACTCAGAGTGGAGATAGGTAAGATTTTTAAGGTCTTTAGATTCGTGTGTTGAGACACAATAACGGATTAACCTCCCGAGACGAGTTCAATCATAACTGGATGATAACAAGAGGAAAATAACCTTAGTCCTTTTCAAAAATTTATGCAAATTCCAGTGAAAGAAACCACGTTGTGAAAAGTTAAAACATCATCACCCCATCACAACGGGAAAACCCTAAATCCTTGCCCATTCCAAACCAAAACCACTTGAGCGGACCACTCAAGGGACGGAAACGCCAAACCAAAAACCCAAAGGGCGACAAACCAAAACAAAGGAAAGGAAAACAAACGGAAAGCAAACGAGCGGGAAAGCGAACAAACGGGAAAGCAAACCCTAACCTAACTATTTTACAAAGCAGGCTCTCGGAGAGAACCCAAGACTGGAAATAATGCTTGAGGAACTGTCCGTTGACGGGCAACGGGACATCCTCTCCTGTCAAAGTACGCAACCTGAATGCATTATCCCCAAGGGTTTCAGAAATCCGATACGGGCCCAACCACAACTTATCAAACTTATCGTGATCACCTTTCTTCTCGTGGGCCTTGTCCCAATATAAAACCAAGTCAGAAATCCTGAACGACTTGATCTTTGCCTGTTTATCAAACCATCTCTTCACTATAGCTTGGTGTTTCGTTAGATTCTCAAGAGCTTCATCTCTTTTCTCTTCTAGATGCATCAACTGGGACAATCTTGTCTGAACCTGATCTTCTCCCTCGAGGTATTCCTGAATGAATTGGAGAGTTGGGATCCTTAACTGCACTGGAAACACTGGATCCTGTCCGTAAACCAAGTGATATGGAGACGTTCCCAAGGAACTCTTTGTTCTTATCCTGTCTGCCCAAAGAGCAAACCTCAACTGTGTGTGCCAATCTTTCGGATTTTTATCCAGTAACTTCTTAATGGCATTCAATAAATTCTTGTTTGTGGACTCTGCTAGTCCATTCCCTTGCGGATAGTAATTGGAGGAAAACCTCAATGTAATTCCATATTCAAAAGCCCAATTGGAAAACTTCAGCGATGAGAAAGCTGAACCGTTGTCGCTGACCAGGACATGAGGACATCCAAATCTTGTCACAATATTCTCTTCAAGGAATCTGATAACCACCTCTGACGTGCACTGCTTCAAGGCCTGAGCCTCTGTCCATTTAGTGCAGTAGTCTGTCTCTTCAAAATATATCTGTGTTGTCCTGATGACGGCGGATTAATCATACCAATAAAATCCAAACCCCATTTTGCGAATGGTCTCACTTCAATCACTGGCTGCAAAGGCATAGCGGGATGCCTTCCTCTGTTTGCTGCTGTCTGGCATACGTGACAAGCCTTCACATGTTCATATGTGTCTTTAAAAAGCGTGGGCCAATAATATCCAGCTCTCAGGATTTGATGAGCTGTGGCTAAACTTCCTCCGTGTCCGGTTCCAAACTTCTCATGGAAGTGTTCCATTAACTGCTTAGCTTCTTGTTTTCCTACACATCTCAAATATATACCTTCATAGTTCCTCCTATAGAGAACTGATCCCTGAAGCATAAACCTTTGGCTTCTCATTCTCAGTGCCCTCCGCTGGACTGGATTCAAATGGCGGGGACATCTGTGGTTCAGCAAATAATATACTGTGTCATCATACCATTCTCCGGGAGACACCTCCTCTAACACATACGTCTGTTGAACTAGTTCTGGACCAACCATTGCAATCGTTTGAGCCAAAGCCTGTCCTCTGACTAACTTCATCGGCTGTATCTCAATATCATATTCTTGCAAAGTGGCGACCCACTTTCCTCTTCTTTCACCTAACTCATTCTGCATTAACAAAATCTTCACTGTGGCGTCTGGAACAATCGCGTGGATCTTGCTCCTCAAGATGTAATGTCTAAATTTCTTGACGGCCTTCACCAAAGCATACGCTTGTTTCTCAATGCTTGGATACCTCAGCTCTGCTTCTTTCAAAGGTGAGCTCATAAAAGCAATTGGGTGCTCATCCTTTTCTTCAGTTCTTTGAGTTAGTACTGCGGCGCATGTGTGCTCTGAGGCAAACGAATACAAATAAAAAGGCTTTGTATAATCCGGACTGACCAGCACTGGAGCGTCCACTATAGCTTGTTTGATCTCATCAAAAGCCTTCTTTGTTTGTGGGGTCCACTCAACCTTTGCATCTTTCTTCAACATTGCATTCAGTGGCCTTACTATCTCGGCAAATCCAGTTATAAACTTTCTGACAAAATTGATCTTTCCGAAGAATGACCTTAGTTCTTTCTGAGTGCCTGGCAGACCAATCCTTGAGATGGCTCCAATACGTTCAGGGTCAATTGATATACCCTTTTCTGAAATAACGTGACCCAACAGTTTACCTTCGGTGACTCCAAAGATACATTTCTTAGCATTCAGAGAAACACCGAATCTTCTACATCTCTGAAATATTTTCCTCAAATCCTCAACGTGATCTCCTCTTTTCTTCGAGAACATCGTTAGGTCATCCATGTAAATTATAATGCACTTTCCGACAAGGTCTCGAAAAGCGATGTCCATTGCTCTCTGGAAAGTGGCCCCTGCATTGATTAAGCCGAAGGGCATTCTTCTGTACGCAAATGTTCCCCATTTCGTGGTGAACGCAGTCTTCAATCTATCTTCATGTTCAACCATGACTTGGTTGTAGCCCGAGTATCCGTCCAAAAAGGACATCATTTGTGAACCATTCACTATTTGCAACACCTCATCTAATGAAGGCAAGGGGTAATTGTCTTTCTCAGAAGCCCTATTCAAATTGCGGAAATCGACACATAGCCTTATCTCTCCATTCTTCTTTCTGACAGGCACGAGATTGGCGACCCACGTGGAGTGCCTTATTGGAAAAATAATCCTGGCGGAAAGGAGCTTCTTGACTTCTTGATAAATCAACGGTTCTAGTAATGGATTCACTGGCCTTTGCCTCTGTCTGAATGGCTTACTGCCTGGTTTTAATGGTATTGTATGTGTAATCAGTGATGTGTCATATGTCTTTAAATCTTCATATCCCCAGGCTATCACCTCTGGAAACTCTTTCATGACTTTTAAGATGCCTTCCTTCTCTTCAGGTGTGCAAACCTTTCCAATAAAAACGTTCTTCACTTGTTCACTTGTCCCTAGATTGACAGGTTCACAATCATTGCCTTGCGTGCTTTGATTTCTACTCAGCCTATCAGTATCAAATAGCCTCTCCAATTCCCATTCCTTTTGGGATTACATTAGTCTTCAAATTCAATATCCCTTCTGTATCATATTCAGCTTCTTCAGTATCTTCCTCATCAATAATTTGTGCTTCGAACACTCCTGAGCTTGTGAGAAAGTCCAGAATCTGCTTGTCGTCTTCGAACACTTGAAAATTCTTTATGTTATCAGGGATTGCCGGGGTTGAAACCAACTCTACTGTGAACTTCTTCAATCCTTCCATTGCCAATGGTTCCAAAGAACTGGCAGCTTGCGCCAAAGAGTTTGCAACGGTGTTTTTAGATCGGTAGACTTGCTTTATGTTGAATGCATCGAAACTTTCTATCAGGTCCCAGACTCTATTCCGATAACGGTTCAATCTCTTGTCATGGCAGGCGAACTGCTTCCTTACTTGTCGGACCACAATGTCAGAATCTCCAATAGCATGTACAATCTTAGCTCCTTTCTGAATTGCAAGGAGTAATCCGTGGATCAAGGACTCATATTCAGCAACGTTGTTGGTGCATGAAAACTGGAGCCTATAGGAACCCAAATAAGCTTCTCCTGTTGGGCTAACCAATTCAAATCCTGCTCCGTTTCCTTTCTTTGACTTTGATCCATCAAACTTTAAAGTCCACACTTGATCATCTATAGGGGCGCTGGGAGACTGAACACGTGTCTCTTCTTGATTGCAGACTTCTGGAATCTTTTCTTTGCCTTTTGACTGAGTTGTATCATCTTTTACAATTTCTTCCATCAAAACATTATTCTCTTCATTCATCTTTTGATGTCCTATTAAAATCTCCTTTTCTTCATTCGTCTCCTGATGTTCTGTTAAAATCTCGTTTTCTTCTTGATGTTCTTCTTGTAATGGAGTATGGGGAACAAGCCTTGCAACTTGTTCTAGTGCCACCTTGCACAGGGCACAAGTGATCTCTGAATGAAATGCTTCGTGTATTCTGCACCAGTTGGGAAGCAGTAGATTTTTAATTGAAGCATCTTTCCCTAACTCTGTTTCTTGTTTCACACTGTTCAGGACAAAGTCCCTGAAATTCTCAAAGGTTCCTCCACCCTCACTATCGCTTGAGTCACTTTCAATCAACACTTCGGTGGAGCTCGTGGTATCTTCCAAACATTTTCCCTCATTTGCACTTTGCAGCATCAATACCTCTTGCTTGACAGGCCTATACGAACCTAAGTCAGTTTCTACGAACATAATTTCATTATCCTCTCCATATTCTGTGATCATCAGCTTCAGTCTCGGTGTACTATCAACCTTGATTTGATTTGGGACTCCTTTCCATGGAAGCCACATGTGGGAGAAGTCTGTTGCAATGTATCCATTCAATTTTCTTGCCCAGTCCCGGCTCAGTAACATGCCATACCCATCCGGTATGTCGACCACTGAGATGTCAATACAGCTCTGGATTCGGGGATCAGCTGACAACTGCATATGAATATTATTTAACTCCCCGACCACAGGTACTTCAGTCTTATCAAGTTGGGTCACCTTCTTGGTGGTATGCAACGGGACTATACCCAACCTTTGACACACCTTTAATGGCATAACGTTGCTAGAAGCACCGGAATCAATCAAACAATTGTGTAATAATTTTCCAAAGATTCTGACCGATACCAAAAATGGGGCTGGTTCATCTTTCCCCTGATAGAACACAACTGGTTTCTTCTTTTCCTCGGGTACAATGCTCTTTCTTTCATCCTTTTCATCCCTTTGTGAAACTTGATTATCACGGGTGACCTTCTGGGTCTGCTCTTGCCTTTGTTCTGCGGGCAAACTGAATCTAACTCTTCTCTTATCCTCGGTCCTTGGTTTCTCAGGTTCACTTGAAGATCCTTGCACTACTCCCACAAAACCTTGGGATTGTTGTGGAGCTTCCCAAGCGTTGAATGGCGCGTAAGGCACTTCCTCTACCATGTTTGCATTCTGCACAGGACGGGATTGTACATTGATTGGGGGATTCCTTGACGAACCAGGCGCCTCCTGAGGTGTGCTTTTTGCAACCGGTGTCTCATATAGACTTCCCAAAATTGTGTCTCTAACTTCAGAGATTTTCATCAACTCATACAAGGGAAGACTAACCTTTATCTTCTTAACTTCTTCCAGCACATAGGAACTTAATCTTTTCATATCATCTCTTGGGAGATTGTCCTTTTGAGGACGTTGCATCACGTGGATTGGCTGTTGCTGGACAGTTTGCTGTCCATTTCTATTCTGCATCATATTCTGTTGTCTGTATTCCGGAGAATCCCTAGGCAAATTCGGATTATTGCTCGCATTTGGATTCGGCGGGGTTGCAAAATTATTCGGGGGAATAGAGGACGTCAAAGGCTCTTTCTGGTGATAAGTCCTCTGGTACACCTTAGGTGCTGCTCCTCCGGAAGTCTGGAATGCTTGCACCTCTCTACTCCCTTCTACCAATACGCTATTATCGAGAGGTGGGAAAATGTAGTTACCCTGGTCATATGGCTCCTCTGAATAAGTACCTTGAACTTCTGAATATGTTTGAGCCTCTGAATAAACTTGAGCCTCCTCATAAACTTGAGTATCTGGCGCCTCCACGGGACCGTTAGCCGAAGCTGGTGGAAATCTATAATTAACCTCTGGTGGCGCGTAGTTCTGGTATTCGGACACAAGATTGACACTTTCTATGATTAGTGCCTGGTCATATCTTTGCACTGGTACAATCTCATATCCAGTAGTCGGAGGATTCTCAGTACCTTCCGTGCTTTTCACTTCTCCTTTAAAGATATCGGCTGCTACTTGAAACTCATGGCATTGTAATTCTGAGTGTTGACTTGTGTTATGAAGCCGACACCATCCTGACATAGCAGCTTCTGCCAGAAATACTCTGTCCGTGGGACGATTTTCTGGAGGCGGCGGGTTATCTAGCGGTGATGGAACTCCTCCATTGTTAGGTCCAGTATTCCAGGACCTCTTCTGATATCCTTGATTATTGTTTCGATACCCATGGCTGTTGTCATGTCCATGTCCTTGATGGGCATCTTGATGCTGTTGAGGATTATTGTGATATCCTCGATTGGCACCTGGATGTGCCTGATAATTCTTTATCATTGATTGCATTTGATTATTTTGATTTCTGAGGTGAGTCACCTCAGATGACAGCCTTTTCATTTGTTCTACTAATTCTTTCATTTCGTCTTTCTCCTCTTGTGTCCTTGTTGCAGGTACCGTGTTCTGGAGATAGACAGGCTGTGTAGCTGGAGTCTGGGATAAGGGTACCCCAGGATGGAGAATCAATTGGTCCGATGGTGGCGTAACATGATATGCCGGTTGCGGAATTGGATTCAACGCTGGAACTTGTTGATTCCATGCTGGAGCAAGAGTCTGCATTTGATTATTCGTGGTGACCAAGCCAGTGTACAAAGAGGGTCCAGTTATGTTTTGGCCCATATTCTGACTTACTTCAACCGCCTTAGCATATGCTTGGTTCATGTCTGCTGGAATGGGATGAGCTTGCCTCACGAACATAGCAGTCAACGGGTCTAAGGCTGCATAGTAATTTTCCCTTGCATCGGGAACCATGTACGGAGTACGCAACCTCGTAAGAGCCTTTTGGAATCTATTATTGAAGGCATGGATAGGCTCTTTGTCTTGTCTTCTCACCTCCGTGAACTGACGGAAAAGCTCCACTGGGGTGATAGGAATACCAAACTTCCCAATGAAAGCCTCCTTCATCTGCTCCCATGTTCTGATGGACCCAACTGGCAAATGTATAAACCAAAAGTGAGCTTCTTCTCCCAAGGAATACGGGAACAGTCTGCAAGCCACATCTGCGTAGGCAATTTGTCTATTTCGCAAATGATCTTCGAACATCTTGATGTGATCCTCTGCAGAACGATTCGGATCATGGACTTGGTACTTGGTGCAGAAATGCTCCGGATTCTTTGGCATGTCATGATAATCAGCAAACTCTAGAGGAGATGGATTGGTGACTAGCCAAGTAGCACCGTTAGGAGCGGGTTGGCCTCCTGGTTGAGCCATTGCTTGATTTGGACACCTCCTTTGATATACGATAACTGGGGTTGTGGTAACCTGAACTGGTGGTTGTTGCTGAACAAACACTGGTGTGGTAACTTGAACGGTTTTAGGTTGAGCAAACCTTGAAACACTTGGTGGAGTTCGGAATAAACTTGTGATCTCTTCTCCGCTTTCTTCACTAGACTGAGCTTCTTCGTTTGACAACACTTCTTCACTTGACTCGACTTCTTCGCTTGGACGGACTTCTTTCTTCTTCCTTGCTCGCGTAGGCAATTCTAACTCCACAAAATCCTTGGATGAGCTTGGCGTGGACCTCAAAATTCTTTTCAACTTATCAGGCGAGAATGAATTGATTCGATCCAGGATGTAGTTGATCACTGTCGGCGAGGAAGAGGAGCGAGTGGTAGTCTCTGATCGAGCAAATTTCTCTCAATTGCAACTTGGATTTCAATGGCTTTTTCTTCTTCTTCCTCCAACACGAAGCAAGTTCTCATGTACTGGGCGTAGCTCTCCTTTGTTTTCCAAGCAAGATTGTTCAACCCTGAAAGAATGTCCTCCTGGTCGTCGTTGAATCCCAAGTTAGGCTGCAACACTGGGAATATTTCTCTATGCGGTAGCACCATCTTTACTCATGATAATTTCTTTCTCCAATGAAGTTCTTTTCAATGAAATCCCTTCTTATTTGAAAATGACTGCTTCACTACGAAGAATCCTTGAAGGGCCCTCCTTCTAGCGCCAGTTCTGTTGACGTGGTTTTTGAGACCGCACCAACACAGAACAGAGTTGCCCAACGGACGCTCTATTCTCTCTTGATCAAAGTATTCCGCACGCTAAGATTGCCAGAAAGTTCGTGCGTTCAACTCCAAGGTTCCTTTAGTGCGAATAGGCTCAGTTTGGCTTGATGTGATATTGCTGGTATGTCAAGGGGACTTACGTAGTTGTTCAGACTTCTCGCAGTTAGCAGTTGATATGTAATTTGAAGGGGATTCTTACGTGTATGATTTGGCAATGTGTATTCTTTTCTTAAAACTAACAAGAAGTATGCTGAAAGTAAAAGGGAAAGGGCCTAAGAAATTTGTACTCTATTCTAAATGCAAGGTATGTGGGGGCTTCGTCTCAATAGACTTCAACCAGATTTCACCTCAGCTTAACAAGGCCGTACTTCTCAAGCAATGGCGCACCTCTTACTATAATTCAAGCAAATCAAATTTTAGGCTCAAAGCCGTACCTTTCAAGCAACTTCAAATTGCAGCAAACACTTTTCCTCTTGACAATGGCGTACCTTCTCTTCAGCACTTAAGGTGTCTCCTTTAACTCTCAGCAAACTCAAGCTTCAGCAAAATACCTCTCAGCAACTCAAGGCGTACCACTCTCAGAGCAAATTCGCTTTCCAGCTGTGAAAGTGAGTGAAAAACTTCTCCATTTTATAGCTAGAATTCAAATTCTAGAAGACGTTATTTTTAGCCAGTGCCATTAAACTCCACTACTCCACTTCAAGAATTCGAATTTTCCCTCTCTGATGTTTCTGACACTTGTCTCCAGTCGTCGGGAATATTATTCTTCTAGAAACTTGACTTTGACTGGCGTTTTGAATTCCTCTTCGAAAAATTTAATTTAACTTCATCATATTTTACTCACCAGCTGGAACTCCGTCACTTGAATTCGAATTCTTAACTTCATCATCTGCTCTGGAAGATTCATCTTCGAAGAGTTTAATCAAAATCATCTAGGCAACTCCCTTCAGACTCATCGTTCGAAGAAAATTCACTCTGAAAACTCATTTTATTTGAATTTGCCTTAGAAAATTTAAAATTCTCCCTTAGGAAAATTCATAACTTAAGCACTGATCAAATTCCCTACTGAAAAAGTGTCGGCGAAGCTTGAAAGATTTAGAAATCCATTCATCATCACGAACATTCAGTACCCAGAAGCAAATTTTCGTCAGAATGTCTCGAATTCATGGGTACCCAACGAACGGGTTCATTTAATTTTTCGAATTTTGAACCTTAGAAAAATATCATTTTCCATCATTTAAACTCGTTCTTCGCCTGTGATCACTCTGCGTTGCTCTGACTTCTAAAAAAAAATGAATCACCTTGCGTTATCATCATCTCTGACTTCATCACTGAGAAAAATTGCTTGCCTCGAAAAATTTTCATCAACTTGAAGCTCTAGGCGTATTTTCCAAGGAAAATAAATTTGCCTTAGGAAATATTTTAAAATCATCTTTGCATTTTTGAAAACTTGCCTTAGAAAAATTTGATTACTAGTGGAGAGGAAATTTCTATCAACTTCATTCAGAAGAAACTTTACATTCCCGGCACGCCTTGTACATTTCATCTCCATCCCGTATCACTTCACACTTGGAAAATATTCATTAAAAGTCCAACGCCTAGGCAAAAATTTTCAATACTTAGAAAATATTTTATTTCCACTTGAGGCGCCTAGCACACCACCTTCAAACATCTCAACGCCTTAGAAAATATTTAAAAAAAAAAAACATCTTATAACTCCCTTCAACACAGGCGCAAACTCCACTTAGCATTTTATTTTCAACATCTTCAAATATTTTCTAACACCTTATATCACCCTCAACGCCTTCAAATATTTTCTAACACCTTAGGCGCCTTACATACTTGGAGAAAAATCACGCCCCACTCACCTTGGGCGCATTTTGCCTATGGAGGAGGATGACGCCTAGCCTTTTACCCTGAGTTTACCACGCCTAGATAACATTTTTACCTTACTTACCACTTTTATTCACCTTTTTCCTTCCAAACATGGGCGCATTTCCTTGTAGGAGGAGGATGACCTTTCAACTTCTTGTTTTTGTCCTCATGTGAGCTCATTTGGGCGCATTTAGGAGGGTGAGGAGGACGAGTTTGCAAGCTGGGCGCATTTTGCATGTGATGAAGGATAAAAACTTTGACTTTTTGTTGACCCCTTGCAACCTTGGGCGCATTTTGATGTGAGAGAAGGATGGGCGCATTTCAATGAGGGTGGCGGATTATCATGTTTGACCTTGCTTTGACCACCTTGTAAGTTGGGCGCATTTTGATGAGAGAGAAGGATGGGCGCATTTTGACCCCTGAGGCGGATTTCTCATACTTAGAATTTTTCCTCAACTTTTCCCTCTTTCACCTTGGGCGCATTTGGACCCCTGAACAGGATGAAATCTTGTTGACTTTCTTTTGACTTTTTCTACCTTGGGCGCATTTTGCCCTGTGTGAAGGATGAACTTGCATCTTGAAAAATTTTCTACGCCCCTAGCTGAGTTGGGCGCATTTTGCCTTGCCTGCTGGACGAGACTCCAGACTTAGACAAAATTTTATCATCCTCGCCAGCATCGTGCCCTGCTATTTATAGTAAGTTCTCTGTATTCGCGCCTCTGAAGCTCGGAATGGCCTGAAATTTTAAACACAGCTTCTTCATAACCTTTTCAACCTGTCGACACTGCAACTTTTAGTCACCCTGCTATTTATAGCCTGTTTCTGAGGGTGGCTTACTAAAAATAGTAAGCTCTTGATTCTGATAGCTCCCAAGCTCCAATCGAGTTGAAATTCGGATGAGGCGATCCTCACCACGTGACCTTACTGCCGACACTGATGCATGCACCTGATTTACTATTTTTAGCCAGTTTCCAATTTGACTTACTAAAAATAGTAAGTGCTCCGTTTGACTTGAAATTTCACCAGCAGATAGCTTGAAGAATGCTGATCGCGATGGTTTACATCGGTTTTCGAAGATTTTGACTTTTGATGCCTATTTTTAGGCTCGAAGCCGAAACCTAATTTGCATTGCATGCGTATCAAAGATCTCCGTTTGCTCTTTTTTCTTTGTTGTGATCACTCGTGATTCTCTACGTGGGAGGCGGTGAGAACATACCGCTAAAATAGCAAGTTCCTTATCGAGTGAGAATCCTTGTTTGCATGTCACACCATGGCTCTCGAAAACCGAAGGAATATCCAGACATGCAAGAAAATCTCTGCATTTGGACCCTGAAATTTGTCCTGGAAGCCGGACTGCTAAAAATAGTAAGTTGTCCAATTTTGCTCAAATTTGGCATGCAAGCAGTCTGATGTACTCTGAATGCTGTGTGATGATTGGAATCTCGAAAATGCTGACAGATTGCCCAGGATTGCAGACTTACTAAAAATAGTAAGTATCTCGGAATCTGATGAAATTTGGCTGGAAGCCTGCTGGATGTCTACTGACAACATTGCTAAGTTCAATTTTCAATTTACTGGCCCTACTTGACCTTGATTTGGCCAGAAACAATGAAACCCTAATTTTAGACTTGGCCAATATCTTCACGTTTAAGCTCAAAGACGACACAACCCCCCCGAAAGACGGACACCAGAAAAGAGACAGAGCGAGAGAGCGAGGAAAAACCCAAGCCAAAAGACCGGAACGGAGCAAAAATAAGGGGGTCCCCATCTGAATGGGGCGATGTGTGAAAAGGTCACAACAGTAAGCCTGGTTTGGGGCTTGTAGTTAGGATTTTGGCTTCTTGATGGTGTGAAATACCACCCTAAAGTTGCTGGTCAGTTTCTTGTTGATCCATTTGGAGCTTTTTTTTGCCGATTACAAGTTGTTGAAGCCATCCTTTGGAAAGGGGTTTGCTGCTAGAGTCTCCATTTGCCATCCAAAAGGAGTTGCTTGCATTTTACAAAGATTTTGGAGCTGTTTATAAGCATCTACAGCCAGCCGCCTTGTTTGAGGGTTTATGACAGCAAAAGAAAGAAAAACGCCTTTCCTTATTGGCTGCTTTCACACCAAAAAGGAGCACCTTTATCATTAGAAGATATTCCATCCAGATTACAGTGGGAGAAGTTCGTATTTTGGATTGTATGAGCAATCTATTGGGCGCGGGTACTGTAGCACGTCACTATTCACAGTGATGTTTGGCTCAGAGTGTCGGTATATCACTACAGTGGTAGTAGAGAGGATCGCCGGAGTGTGGCACATCACACTCCAAAATCTGAACAACCATAGAATCATCAACATCATGATGAGGCTCAACCTTTCGTTATACATGCTTGAACTAGCAAAACAAGGGGCCAAGTTACCTTTGGATTTCGACGTGAGTACCATAGTGGAGACATCATTTCCTCCAATCTCATCCACCATTCCCATCTCATCTACACCTCCATCCCAAAACATCACGCAAAACATTCCGCAAATTACGACATCATTGGCTCCAACACAGCCCAATGTTAATAAGGGAAATGCATTTCTTAATGCTATTCAAACACACCCCCTTGTCAATAACCAAAGCTTGGATGCAAACACCACCTTGGAACAAAACATACCCCAAAACCCACTACATAAAAATGTTCCTCTCACATTCCATCATGATCCATCATCATCATTTTTTCACGCAACACCTCAAACCCCTCTCCTCACAAATCCACAAGAAGAGGGAGACATGTTCGGACCAGGGGGCATCTTCGACACCACAACATTTTCACAGGGACTCGCACCCCTTACATTTCCACCTCTCCCACCATTGCCATTGTCATCTACACCACTCCTTGGTTTAGGGCTCCCCCCTCTACCAAGTATCGATCAAAACAACATCCCAACCATCAATCAAAACATTATGCCAAACGCTCAAAACTTATTGTTGACATCACAACAAACTACAAACACACAAGCAATGGCATCATCATCGAACATCCCCATAACATCGCAAAGCATAGTCTCTCAAGGGGCAAACACATCAACGGTGTCACTCATCACTCAAACCACCACACCAACACCATCCACCAATCAAATAATCAACACATCACCACTTACCACCACTACGAACACCACTCCGAATCCACCACCACCCCCACCACCACCAACATTCACCACATCAAACCAATATAACGCAGCATTGCAAGTCGCTTTTTAAAGAGGATACCAACAAGTGTAGAAACAAAAAGCCGTACAACAAGCCGCTCAAACTGCGCAAGCTACCCAAGTTGCGCAAGGCGCACTACAAGTGCAACAAGCCGCACAAGCCCAAGCTTTATTACAACAGCAATAACAACAAGCTGCCTAAGCCGCACAAGCATTGCAAGCACAAAGGGCTGCTCAAGCACAACTTTTATTACAGCAACAAGCCGCACAAGCGCAAGCTCAATATCAGGCATAAGAAGCCCAATATCAAGCACAACTCAATGCATAAAGACAAGCCGCGCAATTGCAGGCATATCAACAAGCATTAAAGCAATACCAAGAGCAACAAGAAGCAATAGAATTGGCAGCCCAACAACAAGAGTTGTTGGAACAACAGCAAGCCCAACAACAAGCGTTGTTGGAACAGCAACAAGCGCAACAACAAGCACAAATCTTAGCGCAACAACAACAAGATCAACAATAGGCGTTGTTCATACAAAAGCAGATAAAAGCTTACCTCGCTTGCCAGAACATACATATACCATCAAACAACACACCGACCAACCCATCCAACCAACCCATGATTCAAACACCCCAAACCACTTTCATCCCACCCCATGATCCGCAGAATGATGTGACGGCACAACTCAGGTTGCTTTCGCAAGAAGTGCTCGATATGCAATCAGGGCGAACAACGAAAACACCAAGCAATTTGTGTCCCTGTCCATTTGATAAGAGCCTAGAGATGAAACCATTCCCCAAGGGATTTGAAATCCCCAAATTTGACAAATATCGAGGGACGGGAAACCCTGAGGATCACATCAGGGAATTCCAGGTTCATTGCATGGAAGTCGCATATGACAATACTTATCTGATGCGGCTATTTCCTAGAAGCTTGGCAGGTCCCGCTATAGAATGGTTCTCTCGCTTACCTTCAGGCATTAGAACATTCCAAGAAATTAGGGACGCATTCATTAGGAACTACGCATGTAACATTGCAATGGATGTTAGTCTCGAAGAATTATACACTCTAAAACAAGGAAAGAATGAATCTTTCGCTTCATTCCTTCAACAATGGTGATCCAAGGCCAATCGGAGCAAGTGGACCATGCCAGAAGAACAACAGGTTTGCACCATCATAGCTAACCTTGAAAGCCGCTTGGCATTTCATCTCAAGGTTCAGGGCATCACTACATACGATTAGTTGATCCCCAAGGCGCTTAGCATCGAAAGAGCCCTTGTGACTCAACCCACAGAACCAACATCATACCACGAATAGCAAAACAACCACCCACCATCCAATTACAATGATAAACCTCGCACGTGGGCAAGAAATAAAAACGTTACTAATGATGGTGTCGTCAATGCCAAGGTGGTCATTAGTGGTTCACGCCAACATACACCCACACCGCAAATCCAAACACAACACCAAAACACTCATCACACAACATACCAACCCAACAACAATCCAACCATCAATAATCTCAATGATCAAAGAGGACCACCCCAATGCAAAACTTACCCCAAACGAAAATACACTACTTTGGGGGAACCACTTGAGGACATAATGAAAAAGTTGATAGACGAAAAACTCATCCAGGCTCCTACCTTTGAAAATTACCAAGAACCCGATGTCAAACCTCCTTGGTATAACGAGAATCAACTTTGTGAATTTCATAAAATCAAAGGCCACACCACAAACAGTTGCATGAGACTCAAAAACATCATTCAAGATCTAATTGATAAAAAAATCATAAATGTGGAACAACCTACGGGAAATCAAAATCTTAAAATATACACGAATCCGATGCCAAATCATGGCAACAAAGGGAATAAAAATGATAAAGGGAAGGGTAGTGTAAATCATATTTATGAATCAGTCGTTGCCTCCCTAAATGAAGATTGCATGGTCATCACCATCAAGGGTGGCCATGTTGAAGATTGTGGAGTCACCACAAGAGGCGGCAAAGTAACTATCGCAGGCTCATCCCAGTCAAACAAAGTCCCCATATCCAGACCTATCCATAATGGCTACAATGTCCTAGATCAACTCAAGAGAACGCCAATGCAAATCTTCATCATGGAGTTGTTAAAAATATCATCTGCCCATAGAAAAATTCTTGAAGAAGCATTAGCCTCATCCACCGTCCCCGCAGATCTCGATGCGGACCAATTCCAAGCTATGGTCGGAAATATCATAACACCTAATCTCCTTACATTCTCTAACCAAAATTTCCCCACCCAACCATCTCACAACCATGCACTTCACTTGGAAGCCATTGTAAACAAGAGCAAAATCAAAAGGGTCTTGGTGGATGAAGGTGCAGGTTTGAACATTTGTTCTCTTAGCCTCATCAAGCAATTGAAAATATCAGAAGATTCCATCGACAAAGGGAAGGGCATCACGATAAGAGCATATGACGACCAAGAAAGAGTGTCTCAAGGCACAATTAAACTCCCTATTCAAGTAGGGCCTATCATCATGGAAACTACCTACCAAGTCTTGGATCTTGACTTACCATATAATATCCTCCTGGGACGCCCATGGATCCATGCGATGAAAGCCGTAGCATCAACTTTTCACCAATGTGGGAAATTTACACATAATGGACAAGAGGTTACCAACCATGGAGATTCCGAACCTTTCTCATACTACAAGAATCTTGAAGAAAAATATTACAAAATCCCCCAAGTACCAAAAAATGATGAAGGCCCATCCACACAATACATCGATCCTGCCACCCTCGCATCCACTTCTGTGACAAAGACACCCGCCACTCCCGCCATTCCCACCATCTCCGACATCAAGCTCATCATCCAAAATGACGGTTGTGGAAGCTACAAGCTCCCTAACAATGCTTTTGTGGTAGGAGAGTTACCACAATCTCCTAGATCATGAGGTCGTCCACAAGAGAATCACACTTCCACATCACAAATGTCTCTTGAAAACTATCCTGAATTCACAAGATGGGGAGACCTTGGCTATGAGGTTATTGAAGTAGATCCATCTCACGTGTTGTATCAAGATGAAAGACTGGCAGCTAATTTACCAATGGATGAGACAAGCAAGGGCCTACAAATGATGCTTGCAATGGGCTACGACAAAATTCAAAGACTGGGACAAAATGACAATGGGCTCATAATACCTATCATGCCAGAGATGCGACCCATAACAAATCTTGGTCTTGGATGTACCCCTCCGAGAATAACCATACGTGGCCGAAGTCCTTCGGTTAGAGCAGTTAATGACTCCCCTCAGCCAGTACTAGCACAAGTACACTCACCAATATTCACAGGTGGTGACACACATAATTTTATCACTGAGCCCTATATTAGTAGCGATGACAAAGACACCATATCCAATCTACCTAGGTTATTTGAGGACACCACCCTGTGTATGATTAGCACCCTCTCCTTTGAAACAGACCATCCACATCATGAGATCCGTTTAGTGTACCCCTAACTGATCGACTATGACCAATGAGGACCATCAGTTCTCGATCCATTCGAAAACGATGAGGCACTCTCAGAATTTATGGGATTGAGGGATAACATTCCAGATGGGGATCACAAGGCAGGGTTTATAATGGAGTTGGAAACACATGCCTATTATAGGGAAACGATTGAATCCTTCAGTCGCAAAAGTGAGAAACTAAGAATCATATCCAAGTCCTTGAGTGAAAACCACCTTGTGGCACTTTCTGACAAGAAAAAAGTAAAAAGAAAGGACGTATCCAACGGTGAAAACCTCTCTGAGGCACCCGAGGATGAAGGATTCAATCTTCCTCTAAGAGCTATCCATCAGGAAAAGTCAGCAGTCTTGGCCGAAAAATGCAATCCTGTCAACCTAGGGACAAAGGAGACCCCACATATGACATTCTATGCAGAATCACTATTATCAGAAGAGCAAGAACTCCTAGCAGCATTCCTAAAGGAAAGACAAATAAACTTCGCATGGAGTTATGCTGACATGCCAGGACTTGATCCAAAGATTGTGGTTCATCATTTAGCAGTGTATCCAGAAGCAAAACCTGTCAGACAAAAGCTTCGAAAAATGCATCCTCAAATTGCTCTGTTAGTCAAAATGGAGCTCAAAAAGTTGTTAGATGCAGGATTTATCCAACCAATTGATTATCCAGAATGGGTGTCAAATTTGGTACCTGTTTCAAAACTTGACGGAGCCATCAGAATTTGTACGGACTTCAGAGATTTGAATAAGGCATGTCCCAAGGATGATTTCCCGCTTCCCAACATTGACATGATAGTAGACATGACAGCAGGACATGAGATGCTATCACTAATGGACAGATTTTCAGGATACAACCAGATCATGATAGCAAAAGAAGATCAACATAAGATGGCTTTCACTTGTCCATGGGGGACCTACTGTTGGAACATGATGCCATTCGGCCTAAAAAACGCAGGAGCAACATATCAAAGGGCCATGACATTGATATTCCATGATATGATCCATAAAACAGTCGAAGATTATGTTGACGACATCCTAGTTAAGTCAACAAAGAGACAAGATCATATAGCAACCCTAAGTGCTATCTTTGACAGACTAGAGGAATACAAAGTCAAACTAAATCCCAAGAAGTGCATCTTCAGCGTACAATCAGGTAAACTACTAGGATACATAGTCTCTGTGAGGGGTATCGAGGTGGATCCGGAAAAAGTAAAAGCAATCCTCGAGATGGAAGCACCAAAGACATTAAAACAACTAAGAGGCCTCCAAGGCCGACTTCAATCCATCCGACGATTTATAGCACAACTGGCAGACAAGCAGAATCCATATTCTCACCTACTCCACAAGGGGGTAGCATACAAATGGGATACAAAGTGTGAAGAGGCATTTAACAAAATCAAGGAATATCTACTGACACCACCAGTGTTAATGCCACCTATCCTGAGAAAGCCATTGATCTTATATGTGTCAGCAACAGCAACAGCCCTTGGAGCTCTTCTTGCTCAACATGATGAAAATAGAATGGAGAGGGCTATCTACTATATCAGGAGAACAATGGTGGGTCATGAGCTAAACTACTCATTCATCGAGAAAGCTTGCCTCGCCGTAGTGTTTGCATCCCAAAAATTCAGACATTACATGTTGGCACACAAGATAAAGCTCATTGCGAAAATTGATCCCCTCAAGTATCTCTTATCAAAGGCCATGCTTACAGGAAGAATGGCAAAATGGGTAATGATACTGTCAGAGTATGACATCGAGTATGTAGAGCGGAAAGCCATTAAAGGTCAAGTTATTGCAGATCAACTAGCAGAGGCACCAATTTATGCTGAGAATCCTCTTGTATCTGAATTTCCAGACGAATCCATTTTTAACCTCAACATAGCAGACCATTAGAAACTATACTTCGATGGTTCATACACACAACATGGATCAGGAGCTGGTGTCTTTTTCATCACCCCACACGGGAATTGCATACCAAAGTCATACAAATTGGCATTTCCTTGCACCAACAACATAGCGGAATACGAGGCTTTGACTATAGGTCTCAGGATAGCAGTGTAATGGAACATTATAGCTCTCAAGGTGTATGGAGACTCTCAGTTGATCATAAATCAGGTCAATAATGAATATCAGACTTCATTGACATAACATTTGAGCAGATTCCAAGAACCAACAACAGACCAGCTGACGCCATGGCTACAATTGGGTCCCTATTAGACATCCCTCACAACGTACCGAAATATGAATTTTTGATCGAGTAGCTTCTCGTCCCCACATTTGAGGTACCGGAATCGGAATATGTGTGTGAAATCGTTGGTCCTGGTGATCCTTGGTACCATGACATCTACACATATTTTCGCATAAGAGTCATACTCGCTGACCTCCCATCAAACCTAAAACGAACCTTTATAAAAAAGGCATCCAGATTTGTCATCCTAGGTGATACCTTATACCGTAGAAGCATAAAAGGTACCTTGCTACGTTGTTTAAATGCTGAAGAGGCATTAACAGCTCTAACCGAGGTTCATAACGGTATCCGTGGCTCACACTCGAGCAGAATGACTATCGCCAAGAAACTGCTAAGGATGGGGTATTATTGGCCCACAATGGAAAGAGAAGCACATGATCATGCTAAGAAGTGTCTACAATGTCAGCAACATGGGGACCTCATTCATGCTCCAGCTTAGGAGCTTCACCCGATCGTCACACCATGGCCCTTTTCGCAGTGGGGCCTCGATCTCATTGGCAAAATCACACCCACCTCATCCAATGGCCACAAGTTCATCATCATTGTAACTGAGTACTTCACAAAATGGGTGGAAGCCATACCCATGACATATATCATTAGGAAACAGATCTCAAAATTTATCGTGAACTATCTCATTTGTCGTTACGGTGTCCCACAAGCCATTATCTTAAATAATGGGACACCATTCAAGAACCAGGAGGTTCGCGACTTGTGCGAGAAATTCAAAATACAGCATCGCTTTTCCACCCCGTACTATCCCCAAGGCAATGGCCAAGCAGAAGCCACAAACAAAACCATCATCAAAATCCTCAAGAAAACAGTCAATGACACAGGTCGTGACTGGCACTTGCAGCTTAATCCCACCCTTTGGGCTTATCGAACCAGCATCCGCACACCCATTGGCGCCACCCCCTTCTCCTTGGTCTACGGATCAGAAGCCGTACTCCCCATTGAGATCGAGCTCCCATCCCTCGGAATATCATTGCAAAATCTCATCATTGATGAGGATTAGGATGTCGAGGTCATGTTGGAACTACTTGGATAGAAACATAGGCAACGGAAACATCTACAAGTCTATCAAATAGACTGAAGCGAATTTTATGAAAAGAAAATTAAGCGAACTTTCAGTCCAGGGCCAGTGCTTAAAGAAAATCGGAAAAGAATGTCACGTCAATAACAAAGGCAAGTTAGAATCAATTGGTTGGGAGCGTTTGTCATAACAATGAAGTTATAAATAAGGGCATATCATATCGATACCGAAAACGCAATAGAACCCATGAATAGCTCCATCTCAAAAAGTTTTATGCTAATTAACAGGTATAGAACAAAATCAAAATTAGAAAAGTCTAAAAATGGTTACTTCATGGCTTACAGCAAGCGAGCGTCTTGGTGACAACAAAAAAAGCAAAAAAGAAAAAAATCCAAAAAAATCAGAAAAGGATCAAAAAAATCGTCCTCTAGTGAAAACCACTTTGGTGGCACTTTGGGCAAGTACCTTGGTGAAAACCTGGCAAATAGGCGCCTTGTGTAAATAAGCATTTTCCATCCACCAGGATCTTTATGGCTTGTTCGGCATTATCCCTCCATTTTGCTTCCATCATCCCTCGCATTCAGGTCTCCATCCATCACACATCCACTTGCATCTACACCATAGCTTGGTCCTGTGTTCGTATCATGATCCCTCCTAGTACTGCTTGGCCCATCCTCAAGGTCAGTTTGTCCTGCCTTTATCGGAGTAGTCTATTGCATCACGCTGGGGGCATGTTCTCATCGGATCAGATTCGTGTATATTCTTAAAGTCCTCAAAATAAAAAAATCAAAAAACATCAAATAATTAGAAAATCCAAAAACATTCAAAACATATCAAAAAATCCAAAAACAGGTCAAAAAGTCATTCAAAAAAGCCAAAAACAAGGTCGTCTTGTTGAACTACGTCGTCTCTGAGCTTGAACGTAGGCAAGGTTGATCTTTGATCATCCCCCGAGACATTTAGGTCAGTCCTATAAGAGTCCGTCATAATAAACTGATAATTCATCATGTATATCTTCATTTGTAAATTGGTCAAGTCGTCAGTCGAACTACGTGGTCTCTGCGTGTATAACGTAGGCAAGGCTAATCTATTGATCAGCCCTCGAGACCCCTAAGATAGGTGTTTAGATTTGTCTCTTGGTTAGAATCTCAGAAAATCCCAAAAATATTTGAAAAAATTGAAAATCAAAACATTTGTAAAACCTCAAAAAACACCAAAAATAGCCTCAAAACATTGCAAAACATCAAAAACATCCAAATATTTGAAAAAATCCGTCCGCCTCATTTCGCTTGCACCGGCAATAAACACCACTCACAATAAACTAATCGTCATCCTCAACCTTTGGTGAAACATTTAGAAACAAGTCTAGCAGGTTAAACGTGAAAACTCAAAAGCATCAAGTCTCAAGTCTAAGTCAGTACGCAAGCAAGTTGGTCAATTCTTTGTGTCGATAGTCCATCATCCAAACAGTCCCATATCAATCATCTGATAACATCATATCCTAGGATGAATCTTTCCTACAAGGGGCATTATTTATCAGAAATAACACTTTGGATAAACGAAATGACGTGCCGCCATCCACTAACATATCCTAGGATGTATCCTTCCTACAATGGGCATTATCTTTTGGCAATAAGTTTCGGTTCTTATCCTTAAAAACACATTCCCTTTTGGTTAGCGGTATTGAAGAACATCAACTTGTTTGTGTGCTTTATCTTTGTCTTTTGACTTATCTCATTGCGCTCAGTCCAAGGACCTCTCGATGATATCTGAACGAAGGATTTAGAGAGATAGGAATGGGGCAACGATCATTATTCTTTTGTCTGTTGTGCTTGTTGGACGTTCTTGTAAAATAACTTGGCAAATACTTGCTTTGTTAAGTATGTGTAGAGGATGTTTTGGATGGCTTGTTGACTATTACATGGATTGGTTATACCTTTCGGTGTTTTGGTCCGAGATGTTTTGAAACTTCTAAAGTGCATCCTACCAAGGTTTCCGTATGTCAGGTGTGAACAAGAATACTCCTATCTATTTGTCAAGTCAAAGTCCATCACACTAAGTAGAACGCCATCCTGGTCCTTTATACCTTGATGCATCGTACTTATGTGTTATCAAACATAAGGTAAGTGATTCTTTTAAAATCCCAATCCTTGATAAGCAAATCATCTAGCTATCATCATCATTTCTTATCATCATTTCTCATCATCATCTCTCATAATGTTGGCTTGTTGGATCCTCTCATCATCTAATTTCTTCATTTTCCGCACTAACATCACAACATGAATAGTTAATCATCATCACCAATACATCCATCATGCATCCATCGTGCATTCATATCATCATCATAATATAGATTTGTTAGTCTAAGCATCTCATAAATCATCACATTTGTATAATCACAACATATCATCATTATAATATAGATCTGTTAGTCTAAGCGTCTCATAAATCATCACATTTGCATAATCACAACATATCATCATTATAATATAGATCTGTTAGTCTAAGCATCTCATAAATCATCCATTGTATAATCACAGCATATCACATCATCCATCTCATACATCAAATCATCATTTAAGATATTTAAGATAATATAGATTTGTTATTCTAAGCATCTTAAAATCATCCCATTTGCATCATCGTCCATAACCATCCATTTTGAACCACTTTATCGCGAGATCAACCCTCAAATCGAATCTTTTCACTCGATCTCTCGAGGGGGCAATGTACCAGTGTACTTCTTTCTGCTGGGGCATCCGAAAAATCAGAAATTCTTTGAATTTTGTTGCAGTAAGATTATTCTTTGAATCAACGCAACAAGTACATTGCTTCAAAGAGGGGCAAAATGTAGACATGCAAAATTAACATTATGCATTCAATCAGGTTCATTCATCAAGGTTCCACATTAGGTGCATTCATCAATTCATCAAGTTCACCTTCATTCATTTATCAAGTAATTTCATTAATTTCCATCTCCTAAGATCATTCATTCAAAATTAAATAAACTTTAACATTAACCTTTCAATTAAATAAATCAAACATCATCCCTTTAATTAAATAAATCTCCAAATCCATATTTCATCCTTTTCTAATTTAAATAAATCAAATATTTAAGTCATGAAAGTCAAACTAACCTAATCATCATTAATTTAATCTAACCACGATTAAATGCTAATCTTACCCACTTGCATTCTCTAGATTATGCCACTTGCACAAATAAATAAATTTATTGATTTATTAAAATCATTATTTTCACTCAACATGGCATTTATGGGGAATATTCCCTCAAGTTTGAAAAATATGACAAGTTGATTTGTCCCTCCAACATTGCATTTATTTCTCATTTTCTTGTCCCCCTCTCAAAATTTATTGCCCAAATTTGAATTTGAAACTCCCTCTCATGGGCACACTTCCCAAATCTTGCACATCCCTTGGCCTATCACCATTTGACAAGTGGCCTCTTCTCATTGGTGGATCTTTAGTCCCACATTCACCCATTTGGCCAATCTCTCATCAGAAAATCTATAAATGAAGGCCTTAATCTTCATCAATCCATCTACAACTTTTATGCAAAGTCACTCTCTTGGTTTGAGAACTGATTTTGCTCTTCATCATATTGGCATTTGCATCATTTTAGCTTTGAGCAAGGATTGGGAAAGGGTCATTTGCACATTTGACACCAATCCACTATGGAATAGGTACTTGTTATTGTTTTCATAATGCTTTTAGTTTCTTATTGTCATTTGTTGCATTTTGAAGCATTTACAAGGTATTTCATAGGAGCATTTTGATGGATTTGTGAAATACTAACCCCTACATGAAGTTTAGTGTTTTATTTCTACTTGATGCTTCAGTGGATAGTCTCTTTGAAATCTATCTTCATATGGAGGAATGAGTCTAAACTAATACCTCTTTGGTTGAGAGCCAAGAACTAAGAGGTATCCATTTTGTCAAAGTTGTTGGGGTCGTGATCTTGACCTCATCCCTTATTTACCTTACCTTTGAGGAATTTGAACTTTGATGGATAGTCTAAAGAAGGAATATACCATCACCTTCACCAATAATACTAAAGTAATTAAACTATATACCTTTGATAAATTGATTGATTTTCATATGTCGAAGATTGCAAATAAATTTAATTAAAAATATCTGCAAATTGGATTGGCTGAAAAAGCAAAGAATAATCTTGATTTAAAATTTGGGTGGACACTAATAAGGAAATAGGAGGAAGACAAGGAGGCAAGGACATGTCCCTCACCAAAATCAGTTATTTGGAAAAAAATATTATACGCTTAGATATTGGTGCATTCTCTTACTTTGAAATCTACTTTCATATAGAAGCACGAGTCTAAACTGGTACCTCTTTGCTTGAGTGTCAATAATTGAGAAATATCCATTTTGTATCATAATATTGACTTCATCTCTTATTTATTTTACCTCTAAGAAATTTGAACCTTGATAAATAGTGTAATGAAGAAATATATCACCTTCGTGAAATGATTAATTTTATATATCAAATATTACAAAGAAATTTAATTTTAAAATATGTGCACAGCAAAGAATAATCATGAGTTAATAAGAAAATAGGATGAAGATGAGAGGATGAGGACACCTCCCTCACCAAAATCAGTTATTTGTACAAAAAAATATAATTGTATTCTGCACAACAAACAAACAGAAATCATATAATCTAGATCGTGTCAAGCAGGGACGTAGCCACCTTCGATCTTTAATCTATACAATCTTGGATCGTGTCGACGTGGGACGCAGCCACCTTCGATCTTTAACAGAAGGAATTTAGAATAGGGGAACCTCAGCTAAGGAAAGATCGGATTTTCATGTTGGATTAATAAGCCTTATCAAAATCCAAAGCCCTACATACATGTATCTTCTCTGTGATTTTGTCAAACTCAGTTGCCGATTCCTCTAGGAAACAGAAAGGAAAACGATGGGAACGAAAATGGGAATTTCTCAATACATATCAGCTGCAAGCAAGGCCTCAGCAATACTATGCATCTTAATGGCAGGACTTGTTTTGCCTCGTTCCTTGCAGCCAAGAGATGGCTTCTTATCATCGTTCATCTGTCCTCTATTGAGGGAAGACAACTTTGTGTTTCCAGAGGAAGCATTGCCTACCAAGTCCGGATATCTAACTGTGAATGCAGCATCCAGAGCAAGAATGTTCTATGCATTTTATGAAGCCACAGAACCCACTGAATCCATTGCACATACACCAATAATCTTATGGTTACAAGGAGGCCCCGGTTGCTCAAGCATGATTGGCAATTTCTATGAACTTGGGCCATGGAGGGTTTCCTCAGACCAAAGACTCTATAAAAATCAATCACCATGGAATCAAAAGTTTGGGGTTTTGTTCATTGATAGTCCAGTGGGTACGGGCTACAGTATAGCCGAGGAGTTTGAGGACATTCCTGTTGATCATAACCGGGTAGCAGAACATCTGTTTGAAGCTTTGAAGGAGTTTTACAGCACTAATGGGGAGTTCGAAAACCGGGTCTTATTTGTAACTGGTGAGAGCTATGCAGGTAAGTATGTTCCTGCATTGGGTCATTATATTTTAATGAAATCTAAAATGGGCCGAGCAAATACAATGAAATATAAAATGGGTCTAAGTGAGGATGAAGAATTGAATCCATTTGCTGATGGTGGTATGAACCTTCCATTCAAACTTGGAGGGCTTGTTATTGGTAATGGAATGACAGATCCAGAGATTCAGGTTCAGTCCCATGCTAATGTGACATACAATTTTGGACTAATTGATAGAAAACAGAGGAGGCATATTGAAGAAGTGGCAGAACAGATTGTAGGTTTTATTCATAAGCAACAGTGGTTCATGTCTCTTCGATATGACTCTTCGCTCCCACAAGAAAAGTGCTAATTGTAATTCTTGATGGTTCTTGTTTGGGTGCTGGTCTTTTGTTGGCTGCAGGCTGTCCTTTCTGCAGCCTGGCTTTTCTTGTTGTAAAGGGTTACAGATCCCTTCAAAATCTGTTTTTTTCCTATTATCAAAAACAAAGGGTTCGATGCCTACAAGGCGAGGACAGATTTAATGGATTGGATTGAGAATGCCACTGGTATTGCAACCCTTTTGGATGTGAGGAGTAGTGTCCCATACCATTGTTCCCCTGATGGAAAGGAATTCCTTGCCCCCTTTTTGAATCAGAAATCTGTGAAGGCTGCTTTGAATGCTGAGCAGAGTACAAAGTGGGTTTCCTGTAATCCCAGGGTCCGCAGGGCTATGGCAAATGATACAATGAAGACTGTGAAATGGATGGTAGACAAGGCATTAGAGGAGGTTCCTGTTTTGCTGTATCAGGGCCAGTATGATATCAAGGATGGGGTTGCAAGTAATGAGGAATGGATGAGAACACTAAGGTGGAGAGGAACTTACAAGTTCTTTGACACAGAAAGAAGCTTATGGTATGTGGGTGATAAACTTGCTGGTTATTGGAGGTCTTATGGAAATCTTAGTCATGTTGTGCTTCTAGGTGCTGGTCATGAGGTTCCAGCTGACCAAAGTCTTCGCTCTCAGAGAATGGTTGAAAAATGGATGCAGAGCATCTAACTTCTTCAGCACAGGTGAGCAATACACTCTTACAAAAAGTGGCAGAGCCCAAATTTAAATTGTAGTGTTGAAGTTAGGATTGATGGTCAGTATGAATTTTTTATCTGTTCGTGAGATACACTATCACTGTTTGTAGAAATAATAAGCTCTCTTTTGCTATGAAAGCTATCCTTTTGCATTCATGCTGTCATCATTTTCTTCATAAAGGGTTCAATTTTGAGTACAATACTTTTCATCATTGCTCTATATTTGTGAATGGAATGGAATATTGAATGTATGAGAATTAACCAGCTTTTTAGAGTGTCTTCTAAGAATGGGTATTGTGCATCTTCTTTGTAAAATTTTCTATATTGTTTGTGAATAAGTTATATTAATGTTTTATTTTACTTGTATATATTTTGTTTATATCTTGATTGACTTTGTGCTATTAAGATTTTGAATGTTAAGCTTTGTATTACTTATATACAAATTAAAGGCTTATTTTAAGCTATTTAGGTAGTCCTTTATATTTAGTTCACAATGGATTTCCTTTTGCCTTCCCTTTCCCACTTCAATTTGTATCATTTTTCTCTTTTGTTCTGTTCTTTTAGAACCCTAAAAATTTCACAATACAAAGGAACTAAAAATTCTAAAATACAAAGGAACTGAAAATTTCCAACCAAAATACAAGGGAGTTGCTCCTATCAAATGTAGTGAAAAATCACTCTCTTTGCAATAATCTATTTCAATAATGTTAATAATTTTTGGTGACTTTATTAGGGAATGGCAATGCTTTTATAAATTTGGTTGCATATATTCTATGGGGTAACCGTTCTAGACCATTGGCTTTGGATCAATGCAATGAGGTACCTTTAGTAAAAAAATTCCAAAAACATTTAGGAGATCTCTTAAACTACAAATGAACACATAAAGTTAGGCATTATTACATGGAAGATCATTGGAGTTGCTCACAAAGATACCCTAATATTTGTTTTTTTTTAACTATAGTTATAATGTTTGGTGATTGGTTTCAATATGTGAACAAAGGATGCATTTTAAACTAGAACATGACGAACAAATTTTCAAAAGGATTCATTCGTAAGATCATTGGAGTTGCTCACAAAGATATCTCAATATTTGTTTTTTTTTAACTCTAGTTATAATGTTTGGTGATTGATTTCAATATGTGAACAAAGGGTGCATTTTAAATTAGAACAACACGAAGAACAAATTTCCTAAAGGATTCATTCATACAATCATTGGAGTTGCTCACAAAGATATCTCAATATTATTTTTAAACTCTAGTTATAATGTTTGGTGATTGGTTTCAATATGTGAACAAAAGATGCATTTTAAATTAGAACAACACAAACAACAAATTTTCATTCCAAAATCCATCAAGTTTGACAAAATTCTAATAATATACTTTTCTTATTATCTAAAACCCTACATCTTGAAGTCAAGTTCATATTAAGCCACAAAACAAAAAGAAATAGAAGATAATATAATTCTTTTTCACAAGAAGTGAAAGACCCATCAAATGATTTTAAGCAAATACTTTATTTGAGGCCGCCCCTAAAGAAGTGATATTTTCTTGCAAGCATTCTTCTTCTTACACACTACAATGTCCCCAAAAGGGAAATTTGTAAGGAAAAAATTAGCACAAAAATATAAGATGTTAAAACTTATTACATGTTCTATATATTAGTGGCATTGAATTTATTCATCTTGATTTTCAACTAGATGTGATGCTCAATGAATTTTTGCACGTGGTTCACTTTCCATGCTACTTTATCCCAGACCTAGAAGAGTTTGATTGATTGCTTTTTTATATAACCATTAACATAAGATGTTAAAACTTATTACATGTTCTATATATATTAGTGGCATTGAATTTATTCATCTTGAGTTTCAACTAGATGTGATGCTCAATGAATTTTTGCATGTGGTTCACTTTCCATGCTACTTTATCCAAGACCTAGAAGAGTTTGATTGATTGCTTTTTTATATAACCATTAACATCAAGGAGTAATGTAGAATTAGGATCTATTGCTATTGAAAACAGTATTCCATAAATAAACACCCAAGAAATTGAAATCCTATGCCTTATCCAATGTAAACATGTGGGAATTTTCACTAGTCAAATGAGATCATTATTGAGGAACTCATAAGTGTAATCTCTCATCAAGAAGGTTTGGTAAGGTCAACTTCTACATTTTCCTTTTGCACCAATATCAATATGAATATTTTATTAGGTGTTTTCATGATCATAAATAGAAGGGGTCTCCTTACTTTTATGCCACTTCAATCCCTACACGTCTAAAAAAGAAGCATCAACTTTAGAAGCTAATGGCTTTTATAGCACGAGAAATAAATTTATTCTTTACTCCAAATTAGTATGAACATGGTTTATGATTTACTGCACTAGAGGTGTATTATCACTAAAAATATATGTCAAAAATTGAAATAAATGAACATGGACTCATCATGCTTCTTCAATTAATGCATATAGATTTAGAATATTCAATTTTTTAAGGATGATGAAGATGAGAATAAAATTGTTTCAAGCAATTTCATGAGTTAGATTCAATTTTTTTCTCCTTGAAAATGTGTTTTTTATAGGGGTCCTAATTATGAAAGAATCTCTTTCAAGACATATCTCAAGATCGAGGCATTGGTCTTCATGTGTAGAGGTGATGATAAGTCTCTTCCAAGATACATATGCATTATCTTCAAGTTGATTATATTTCCATATATCTTGGTACAAAACCTAGGATTCTCATTTCCTTAGTGTTCTTCATACTAAATGCCTCTTTTGTTATCATGAGTTTGCGTTCATAGGTAGTACATGTCCCTTTCATTTTGAGTTTTATTTTGCGATTTGAAATATTGATGCACAAATAATTCACATTTTTCTTTTTTCCAAATTCTTTATGAATTGTGAAAACTTGATGTTTATCATTGATATAGTAATATTTATAAACAAGGACATCCATCATAGGAAATGACATGCTTCTTTTCCACTATAATTCTAATGGTGGGGCTAGTATGACTTTAGTTACTTTATGGAGTTTGTCCAAATGTCCCTCAAAATCTTGTCATACTCCATGTGTTAACAATGTGAAAAAAAAATCTATATACAAAATTCAGTAAGTCCATAAAAATCCCAATTCTTCATTCACCACCCTCAATATCCTCTAAAATTGGCTTAAGTAGAATTTGGAGCCATGTATTCACTTTATAAAGTTTTTTATGTCCATTTAAAATCTCATTTATTTTCTCAAACTCAAGAAAGAACACTATTTTGAACATGAACAATTGTCCTAGATAAATGTGCTAGGATATGAAATAATAAAAGTTGGAACTACAAATGTGATACTAAAGATGTTATTGGACTTTAAGGACTTGATTAGACAAATGTCTCAAATTATTCAAACCAACTATGTACCATTTTGTTTCAGATCCACAACTACAAACTTAATTTTCACACTTGCAAAAGTGAACTCGCACATAGACTTGAACATATACTCATGGGAGTGAATCAAGATAAATTTGATTGTTTCGATTTGTCCACCTTGATCTTCTAATGTCTAAATCTTAGTAAGGATTGACAATGTTTAGAAATATTTTTTGTGGAATCTATTGAATTGTGAGGGTCATATTCTCCTAAGTCCAATCCTGAATAACTTTGGGACAGTGAAATTGAAGACAAGTGAGCATACAATGGACCTAGGATGATGCATGTTGATGCAATGTTATGATAATTCTATTATGAATGTATCATGAGTGTTCAATGAGAGTGTTCTTTAATGATTCCTCAATCATTTCGAATGAATGGGTGAATGTCTTTAAATACAACAATACAACACACAACTCAACATAGACATGCACTAGGTTAGATCACAATGGCTAGTGGAAGGGAAATCATAGGATTTAATTTGAATTTGATATTTAAAAGTTCAAGATTTAGATGTGCAACTATGAAAATGACCTGGATTAAGTTCACACTTGAAAATGACTATGGAAGCATATGATGTTTAAGGGGAGACAACATATACATCAAACTTTGAGACAACATACACCATGTGCTAAGATGCAAACTTTAGAACAAGGTATAGAGGAGAGGACATAGTAGTTGAGCATCTTCCAATAGTTGTGATAGCATTTGTTGATATGATGCTCAATATATTTAGTAACACTAGTAGTTGCGACTTTAAAGCTCTTAGTGTTGATCATGAATACTCATAATTGAATGAAATGTATTCCTTAGATCTAAAATGCAAAAAATCATGTGATGCCACATCAATGCACCAATAAAACATGACTTAGTGCAAAAATATTATAACTTAGTGCACAACCATAGGTCTACCCTTTTTTGGGAGCTTTTTTGGACACCTCAACAATAAGCATGTCAATGTGGCATCATATTTGATGATGTGGACTTGAAATCTTAATTATAAGCAAGGGTCTTGCCAAGAAACACACTGTAATGGAATGATTTGAAATTATCACATAAGATTTTGAGAGGCATAAAATTAGAGTGCTCAACTACTGAATCCTCTTCCCTAGATATCCTTTGAAACATAAAAGATTATAGAGTTTTATTACATATTGCAATCCCAAACACCTTTGGTAGAAATGTATTGCAAAGTATAGGAGCACAAAACATAATAGACTAACCATTTAGAAATAATAGATTCTAGATATTCTTGAAAGTTTGAATTGAGTTTTGTTTGAACTATGTAACTTTTTTTCATGTAAAACTTGGCATAGCACCTCTCTGTACCATAGTAAGGCCTTTAGTGAGACTGGCAGGTAATATAGAGAACATGTACCTCGCTATAATTACCATCTAAAACCTCAATATATATTTTTTAATTCACCTCTAACAATGTAAAAGACATTTGAGGAACCCACTGCTTCCACATCGGCGTTGACATATGGAAACACATATAAGGTTATGGACAGTCTCTGAAGCATAAATGATAGATTTGGGATTTAAATGTGAGCATTTGGACAAAAGTATGAACAATGATGGAAGTTGCTGCTACATTGGTGGAGCACAGACAAAGTTCGTGAACTATTTGACATAATGCCTCAATAGGCTGCAATGATTGCATGTTATACGCAGAACGGATTATTTGAAAAGAGCCTTCGAAACTTTTTACAGTCGACAAGTGTAGATTAAGGCACTCTGAAACAAGGTGTTGGTATGCATCACAATGAAAAGTATAAAGGGATTTCGTCCAATGTATTAACTGCAACTGCCATGGTAGAAATTTTTTTAAAATATGAAACTATAGACAACAATTTGATAAAATGCCTCGAAGGAATGTATTGTAGGCAGACACGTACATAACAGGTTTATTGATAAAGCTTCCGAAACTTTTTAATTAAAAACAATTGACACCCAATTTGTCTAACTTGTATGCAAAATGTGGTATCATAGACAAGGCACATGAACTGTTTGACAAAATGTCTCCAAGAAATTTGATCACAGGGCATGCATGAAGGAACAAAATGCAAATTTAAAGCTTTGGAACAGAATATGGGAATCTCTTAGTGTTAAAGGATAGAGGATTGTCACTGTCTTGTATTTGCAACCGACCTGATAGAAATGTGTGCAAAAATGCGGAAGCACAGAAAAGACATGTGGACCGTTTCACATGTTGAACAAGCATTAGAAACATTGAAAAAAATTACGAAGTGCTATTAGTCTTTCCAATCGAACTCATTTTCGTGGAAACCTTAATTGAAATGGAAATAAAGTCAATATATTTTTCTGCAATTGAACATATTCTTTACAGTATAAAGCAAAATACAATCCTCCCTCTCTGCTGATGAAACGCCATTTCCTCACTGTGGTTTGGCAGGCATCAACAATTTTAGACGTAAACACAAAATGATCCCCTCGTTTCCACAAGTGGACTTGAACAACAAACCGAAGGGCTTCTTGGCTGTAACCCTAAAGGAAACCTCCCAACATCTTGTACTTCTTTCTTGTCTCCCCAAAAAATAATTCAATACATTATTTTACGATTAAATCCGTTCCAGAGTTGGGAGACATGGAAATCCTATTTCTCAACATCATCTGGAAAGCTTTCGCGACTCCTCTCTAATTTCTCAGCTTACAGAGAAATAACAAAGCAAATAATTAATTGAGACCCCAACAGCTGAGATACATGACTTGTCGCAGTGCCTCCTCAGACTGCTTTCTTCTTTGGCAACGAAGATCGACGGCTTCTTCAGATTGAGCTTTGCGTGAGGAGAAGAATCCAAGCGCTACAGAAGAAGATGGAGCAGCAAAAGATAAAGACGAAAGCTTCAGCTTTAAACCCTCTTCCCTCAAAATCCGTATAAAGTCCTTTGAACTCATTTTTCCCTTCTCCTTTCTCAGATGAAAAGCTTGATAACAGATGATATCTGCATTTGGATAGCGAAAATGAGAATATGAGGAAGATTAAAAAGAGTGAGTTGGGTGCGACAAAACCAGTGGCTACCCTCAGTTCCACTTGAATTCCCTTTCTAACGGCGTTGTATACGAGGAATTGAATTCCAGTAGTTTTCCGACATGACAAGAAGCTAGCGGAATTGTAATGTAAGCGGTTTTCCGTAGGGCTCGGATTGGTATAAAGCACATCGTTTTTAAAAGTATTCTTTATTGAACAACTCAGCTAAGGTGATTTGGTTTGGGTGTTCTATATATTTGTACCCTAGAAAAGTCTCTTAACTTTTCTCATTAGTTTTTAACCTTGTTGATAAATATGTCTATTTTGCTTTACTTTTTTGGTTGTAGATAAGATTATTTTGAATGTTTTTATCTTTAATTCACTCTTCAACTCATAGTCTTATTTATTTTTTTGGCCTATTTCATTTCTACATGGAGACATATCTTATTTCTAATGCATAAGCATTAGCACATGCACTTCTTTCCCCTAGATAGGAGTGCATGTAGTAGTGTCTATCACGTTCAACTTTTATTTTTCTTGTCTAAATGCTCACTCTTTCACTCAACATCAACCCTAATTTTCCCAACAACTAGAAATGTCTTTACATGTTTTATAAAAAATATAATTTAAAGGAAAAAAAATAAAAAAATTAGCACATAAGAAGGAACACTTGCACAACTTGCCTCACACATTCTAACAAAGTTCCCACAAATGTTTAGGTATTGTAATAACTTTGTTAGAGTTCCACGTTACACACATCACTTCTTCACACTTGCACCTATTCTCTCACACGCCAAACTTCTACAACTAATTGTTAAGCAATTATGCAAATATCTTATTGAGGCAAATTTAAAAAATGATTTTAAGGCATCAATTTCCAAGTAAAGTAGGTTGTGGGTTTGATGCAACATTTAGGTTTGCTTGCAAATTGAAATCGCCCTATTATTGGAACCTCACATAAAATCTCCAAAGATTAGTTGCAAATGCTATAGTAGCACTATAGCGATACTTTAGCAAACTCTAATCCCTCTAAAAATCAACATGATTATGATCCCCAAATGGAATAACCCAAGCTTGGAAACAAGGGTTCTCATCCTTGATCTCAAATATGGAATTCAAGAGGATTTTCGTCTTTACAAATCTTAAACAAACCAAGATTTTTGTCCTTGGATGACCTAGATTGAACAAACTACTCAAATCTAAAAATATGCAAAGGACGACTTCAATGATCCCTAAATGAAAATAAGTGGGGCCTCTTTGATATACCTTTTCAAATTGGGCCCTTGGGTCCTAAATTTCTCTCCAAGTATTTAAAAATACTTTTAATTATAATTATAATTATAATATTAAGTTGTCCTTAAAATTAAAAATTACTAGGCCTAACTTAAATAGTATTATTATTTTAATCCAAAAAGACAATTTTCCCTTCCTAGAATTGCTTTCCCACAAGCAATTGCTAACCTAGATGATGAATCATGTTGTACTTCCCATAAAATCTAGATCATGTTCCTATCAAATGACACATCTCCTATTAGGTGAGGCGACTCCTTAAGGAGATCAATGAGGAGATGCATGATTATACTTCCCCACATTTAACCTAGATCAAGCAATCAAGGCAACCAACCCTCCATATACTCCTCTTTGACATGATGATGAAAGAAAATATCCACAAACTCCTACAAGACCCAAGGTTGCCAAATGTATTCACCTCCATATTTTTGTTGGTAATCTCTTGCACAAATATCTACCTTTGGAGTTACTCTACTATGCTTATGTTGCACCAATTTGGTATTTACTTGAACTTCTTGTGATGCTCATAACTTCTTTAATAGGAAGGATATGTCCAAGACGATTTCTCCTTAAATCTATTTGGTATTCTTTACTCGATCTCATATTTGAAAACACCTATATGGCTATATATGATGTAATGTAATAATTGGGAATAATGATGATAGCGAACTCAAAGCTATAAATTATGTGGACACTAGTCTTTGGCATGTTCCTTGTACAACATAATTATAAAATATGAGCATCACTTCTTCCTCTCACGCTTGGTTTAGAGTCTTGTGAAAATGAATATAAATTTGAGATTCTTTCATCAAACTCACTAACATCCTTGAAGTGCCTTTATGTTATGCCAACAACTTCCTTTATATAAAAGGTTCCTTGAAACACTACCTCATTTTCCTTGGATTTTGACCATGTTATGCTCAAAATTATGCTCATCTCTCCTAGATTGTTGTTATAATAATTACCTTGTGTTTCCAAGATTCTTACCATGATAGCCAAAGCTATAAATTTTGACAACTGGCATGGATTAGATTGTATGTGGGTCAGAACATGATTATAATAGTCATATGTTACTCAAAATTTCTTCTTAAATAATAATTTTTAGGCTAGAATACTTGCAATTAGTGACCCCAATAGATGAGACCTCCTACACACAACATCAAGCAAATAAATTTTATCCAATACCTCCAACTTACAATTCTCCTTAGTAAGATCGTGGTCCCAAATCTGACGAGTAATGGAATCCAAGTGGGCTAGAGCGGCCTTCTTTTCCTGAAAGACATTACCAAAGTGATGACTATTTCACCTTTAAAACATATATATGACATATTGAAGCCTCTTGATGAAGGTATACATAGCATTTCCATGAGTCGGCTTCCCCATTCGCCACCAAATAGGAATAAGGTCATGAAGTGACGAATCCTGAAGCCACATTAGTTG
>VDFB02257843.1:0-28931 GCA_007258455.2 Sequoia sempervirens
CCACTTTTGAGCTCACTTTATATTTTTTTAAAATATATTACACTAAAGCTTTTCACTTCAATATTTTAACATTAGGGGTTAAGTGAATATTTAAATTATTTCACCCGAGTTGTGGAAAGCACTGAAATGACATCTTAATCAAATTCTGATCATACCACCTTGATTTTGATTTTTGAGGACTTGAGATGATGATCAGAGTCAACCGGGTAACTTACTAAAAATAGAGTGCTTCTCCAAGAAATTTGGAAAACACAACAAAAGTCAGAAATCACCTATGTAAATGTCATGATGATCCACATTGCCAACATAGCTCATTGCCATGAATAAAAACCTTGCAATGCTAAACCTGTGCACTCCAAGAATTTTGGAGTTCTCCCAAGCACACCAATTAGCCTCCGGAAGTGTTGATGTTATTAGCAGCGTTGGGCTGCTTCTTCCAGGTCCGCGCGATTGAAGACAATTCAAATGCTAGCCTAACGGCTATTTGAATTGTGATTATTATATTCGATACCTTGCTCTTGGCCGACTTGAGATGATTTGAAGAGACACGTCTTTTGTAGACATTTAATATTTGTTATATTTAATTAATGAAGAGGCTCGATTTGTCTTGGAGGCGCGATCTTCTATGGAGGCCGACCTTGTACTTATTGGAAACACGTCCTTTCATATTGGGCCGACTCTTGGATTTGAAGAGGCATGACTTCCCTCTTCTCTTGTATATATGCTCGATTGGTGATCACTCCATTCATCGATTTCATTTATTGTTCTTGCATTTCTACTTGGCGTGAATTTGTTCAAGGCAGATTGTGATATCTTAGTTCATCATTGTTGAAGGCTGTTGATCAGCGATTTGTCTCTATATATTTCTGTGTGCATCATAAGTTTGATGCTTGTGCCTTTATATCGGCCTCTTGTAAGGAGATCATCATTGTGATATTTCAATATATAAGTGATATATTGTTGCTGGGTTTTTCTCCCTCAAGTGGAGGGTTTTCCCAGGGTATCTGCTGTGTTCTTGTGTAAATTTTGAATTAATTTTCTGTGTCCTTAATCTGATCATAAAACTAATAGGAAGAACTTGGAACAAGGCTAATTGTGCACAAAACATGTTTACTTAAAATTGGGACATTACAATTAATGAGGCTTTACTTTGGTAAATTTCGTTGGCATTGTAGTGTTGAGAGGTTTTTCATTTTATTTATTCACTTGAATTTCATAAATGAACATGTTTTTTATTTAGCAAGGTGATGACGTATCATGATTATGGCCTATCAGCATCTTGGGAGTTGGTTTTCTAAATCTTCAAAGCAGTTATGCTGAGTAACTTTAAGATTGCTCTCTAGAATTGAGTTAAGAGTGAACTGTTTTTTCACTTTATTTATTTACTTGAATTTATTAGTTTTATGAAGTGATGGCGTATTGTGATTATGACCTATTAGCCTGTTGGAAGGTGGCTTTCTAAATTTTCAAAGCAGTGGTGCTCAGCAAATTTAAGAGTGTTTTTGTAGAATTGTTAAGATTATTAGCTGGTTTTTCACTTAATTTATTCACTCAAATTTCATAAAAGTACACAGTTTTAATTATTTGTTGTGATGACATTGTGATTATGACCTATTAGTCTCTTGGGAGGTGACTTCATAAATTTTCAAAGCTTTTGCGCTGAGTCAATTTAAGAGTTCTATGTACAATTATGGCAGTTCCTATTTGTTTCTGGCAAGTTTGATGTTTGGCAAATTTAGGGATGTCTTTTTTCAGGGGATGGCCTGGGGCTAAAATATGGGGTAAGATCCTCCTCTATGGGACCCTGCTACAAGTATCAATTCAAATGAAAAACACACTTCTTAGATGAGGAAAAGATATGTGGCACAAAGCCTTACTAGTAATTCAGAAATTCTAGAACCAAGGCCAGTTCGTTTCTTTTGTTGATGGTGATTTGTAATATGTTGTGGTCTATCTAGCCGGCACAAATGAGACTTTTTCTGTTAGTATCGATGCTTTGGCTGAGAGTTTTTGATTATCCCTGTAGAATTTTCTTATATAAAAATAATGGTGTAGTGACATGGATGGTTGGTGACAGTTCCAAAATATGTGATTCATGTATTGTTCATAAATGTAAAATCACATAGGATGAATGTGAAGGCAACATCAATACATTAATAATCTTATTGAGTATGACAAGTGCCATGACATGATAAATGCAAAGGCTTACCTCTATACATGACACTTTTATTGCAAGTAGTGTTATATAGCCCATGCCTGCCATTAGAAATATTAATCTCTTTTTATGAAGTGAAGCATTGCGAATTAGTTCATCTGTTATAAACTTATATGTCATAATCCATACTACATTTATGTCATATTTTATCTTACCAAATAAAGTGGACTGAATAATTGATTTATATTTAGTGACAACGGAAGTCTAAATATGGAGTGAGGGTCACATTTGAGGTTATTCATAAATCTCCAAAGGAGATTGTAAGGTCAATGTTGTTGAAAGCATGGAGAGCCTAGACTTATTTACAGATTCTTCATAATTATGTGATTCCATTGACAGACTCTAATTTCAGATGCAAAATACTTTTTGACTTATAGTAAAACCTCTGAATGTGTACTTGGGTATTCTGATTAAGAAAAGTCAATTCCTGGGTAAGTTTAAGGATTTAAAGACTGTTACTGAAAATTTGTAAGGTCAAGACCCAAAACATCAAGATATGGTACTGTAAATTTTTCTCTTGATGCTTCTCAAGCAGAAGCTCCATCTTTGCCTAGATCAGATGTTTCATTTAACTTTCATAAAATGGTCCTAGTGAACCTGAAGCTATTACATTAATTTAGGCATTCTCTTGAGGACATAAGTAATACGAGTCACAATAGTGAGTAAGAGCTAAAAGAAACCCCAAGTTTCCAACAACTTAAACATTATCTAACAAATAATTGATCCTAGCTAGAGGGGGCAAATTCCAAAACTGGTAAATCTCTAGACCAATAAAAAACAATAAATCTGTAGTATAACCATGTGAAACAAAAGCCCCATACTTATAGTCAATGTAGACCAAAGGGGACTCTAATTTGTACTAGAGTTTGGAGCAGAGAAATGATCAACACCCTCTTCCATCATCGTAAAAGAGCCAATACTGTAAAAAGAAGCAATAGCTGAATCCTCTATGCTTTAGAATAGTTGACTGTCAATCACCGTCATTTGTGTGTGTAGTGGCAGTGTTCAAAGGGCACTTACATCTCTAATGGTTGGAATGGGATGAAACAAGGATAAAATCAGTCTGACTCCCTCCATAAAGTCCAGTGCCTTAAAGAGTGATACCTGCCCAAAGTTAAAAGAGCAAGCACCTTTGTTGGGATTATGGAAAAGGGCAGCTAAGGAGCTACTCAAATCTTTGTACAAACAATGGTATTTCCCCCAAACCTCATAGTAGATCACTCATAAAAATAAAGTGATTTTTGTCTGTGCTTCCTAGAGAGTGCAAAGACTACAAATCCTATTGTCTCATTGTTTTGGTGGCCTGTCTTGACTTGTAATTGGTGGAAACATTATCCTCAACAGTCGATGAGGAATTGTGAGGTTATGTGACCAACAAAATGAAGACTGTTGAGACAAACAATTTGCCTTAAACAATTTGAAGAAATGAGCTCCAACATCTGAAAGAAACTAGGGTCTTGAGGCTATGAGTTCAATGATGCTGAATATATAGGACAAATGATGGTGCTATCTACAATTTCTAAGAAATTCTAAGCATAGAAGGGCATCTTACAGTTAACAGGCTATGAGGTTAAGATCCATGTGATCGGATTTTAATGTCATCCTTGAATTAATGATTATCAGTTTGAACTAGTTTAGATTCAATTACTGATTATCAATTTGAACTAGTTTAGTGTTCAATTTGTAAGTGATTAGTGGACTTTGCTATCCTGATTTCTAGTGCAGCCCGTTCAACAAAAAACCCATAGTTCATGAGATCTAAATTATATTTTTTCCACTTTTCCAGTCCCGACCCCATTACTCCACAATGCCAAATATTTACCTGGACTGTTAGTGACTTGAATACTTTATTTTAGTTGATTAACAAAAGCAATTTGAAACCAAGAGGCAATATGGATCTCTTTTTGTACTTCTGGTGGCGAAGACATTATGCACATTACAAGTAGCTTTATCTTGTGGATTCTACAATACCAGGATAAAAATAATCAGCCGCCTAGAACATCTTGAAATTTCTTCCCCTATTTGTAACAGTAGTGCTCATAGCTTTAATGACTGAATATTCTATAAGATTTCTACGCAGAGAGTACAAAAGCAATAATATGATTTCTGATTTTTATATTTATTATTTTTCTATCATTTTCTTTGAAATTATTTTTTCCCTTTTTTGGTTGGACTTTGGCAGGGGCAGTTGTTTCAAGTAATGCAAACAGTGACTCAAGCACAAATCAAATTTGTAATCCTCCATTTGTTCACGCTTTAGCAGTTCCTGAAGGAATTCTGGAAAGAGGGGATAATCAAGTTGTTGCTGTGGCAAGAGGAGATGGGGCTATTGAAATTATTGACCTTGAATATGAAACACATATGGGACTTTCAAAAAATAAAAAGTCACCACATGCTAGCAAAGGGTCTCAAGCTAAATTGGCAAAAAATGTAAATGCAAAAGAAAGCATTACAACTGAAGAGACAGAGAAACAAATGAGGATCAAATTACATGTTGGCCTGGGAGGTCACACAGCTTCTGCTTCTTGTGTGTAAGCACTTTTTTCTAAATATTTTATTTGTCATTCATAACATTAATGCCAGGACCAAGCTGATAGCCTAAATGAGTAACAGGCTGCATAAAATGTTTGCTGAGAATTAAGATAATGTATGCAGGGCATTCTCAAAATTTGGTGACTATGGGAAGTTCATTATTTCTGGAAGCAATGATGCATCTATCAAGGTATGGAATTGGACTAGAAAAATAGAAACCGTTGAAACATGCAGCAAAGATGAAGGTCCCTTGAGTTACACTATCAACAACAAAAGAAAAGTAAGTATTCTGTGTCACTTGTGAATGACTAGTCCATGCATTATATTCATTGTATCTGGCTTATCAACAGTCTTTAAAAGGATACGTTTGAACTTTGAATTGGCCTATTGATTATTATCATACACATTTGATCTGGTCAAGTACTCAGTCTTCGGGAATCAAAATTGAAGGAATAGTTTCTCAATTGTTTGTAAAGTAAACAAGACCCTTGGCATGGAGCATGCACAAAACTTTAGAGGGCTGCTTGTAGGCCTAGTTACTAATTTTGGATTTTTCAAATCAAATCCAACCGTATCTGGTTTTTGTGGAGCCACTGGATTTGTTCAATTCAGTCTGGACTTTTCGTTTCCTGTAGAAAATTTACTGATTTTTCAAAAAAAATTGTGATGAAAATTCCAGATTTCCAGTTTTTCTTTTTGACCTCTTGAATGAATCGGAATATTTCAAACCTGGTACCTATGCAGTTCTAGTTTAGGACAATGTGTAATTTGGGGTTTCCCTTTTCATGAGCAGTTTTTCACCAACAATGTAAAATTGCATTCAAATCTCTCTCAATGGTAGAAATCCCTGAAAATTACCTTAATTTTATGGTTAAGGTAGTTGAGCCATAGAGAACTAGATAGAAAATACTTTATAAATATTAAACATAGTAAGAAAAATATAGGTAGTGTTAGATATAGTTTGCTCAGTATGGACCTGATATACAGTGCCCCTACACTGACACAAGACTTGTTATTTGAATGGCAAGACTTATGGTTTTTGGTTAACACAACTGCCAACAACCAAACTCAAGTTGTTACATCACTAAGTAATGCCGACATGGATTAACATAATTTTGGCTTAAAAACAAAACATTCTTTATTCCAACGGTCTACAATTGTAGAGAGCATGAACTATGATTGCAAAAATATAAAGAATATAATTGCTCAAGGCAATTGTAGTATCACACCAGGTATTATACATGGAAGAAGAGTTGGCAAAGTTAGTCGCATAATAAACAGTGATGCAATGAAAAGAGAAACATTTTAATAAGCTTAAAAGACAAACACACCATTTATTCAATATACAAGGTAGCTGGAAAGATCATTAACAGTACCCAAGTATATAACAATCCTTACAATTATATACAAGTGGATTAGGGCCATCCATTATAGTAGTGATATGATCCCCCACGGTGGGTGGGAGAAAGAGGGCACCGGGCTGGTTGTATCATGTATATAATGGAGGAGACTTCTGCATATATAATGGGGCCTCAAGTTATTATAGAATAGTAGGGCCCCATGCTATAATTCCCTACCCGAGTGGGAGTAGCCCTCCCACCTGGAGGATTAGCCGGGAATTATTGATATAGTTTATATAACTAGCCTGGTGAAGAATTGAATCTTATTTCAATGGTTATAAATAGGGGCAATATTGATTATCCATGTTGATAGGAGTAAACCTTCTTCGATTCCACAAGCCATTTCTGGGATCCATTTAAAAATAGTAATCATAACTAACCCTAAAGTGACAACCTAAGGTGTCTAGGTAACAACGTGACAAGTTCACCCCATATCCTCCGTTAAGCTTAACTAACCCTAAAGATTGCTTGGTTTGAGTGCATGGAAAAATAGACTTGTTAGAAATTTGTTTGGCATTACAACTATCACATTGGAGAAGAGTGAATTGCTTTTAGCCTAAGTAGCCCGGTTCGCCTCCTACTGGGCCGAATCCGGCTTTGGTTCACATAGGGTCCAAGTCTCGGTTTGGTTCCTCTACAGATTGCAGTAGGGTTTTTGCGTAGGGGGGCCAGTTCGCCTAGGGTTAACCCAGACACACCCAGGACACACTTGGATGCACAGAAAAGGGTTTTTCATTTTTTTTTTAGAACTTTTTTTCACATGCTTATTCATTTGGTTTTTTGCCTTCACTGTCTTGTGAAAGAAGCATGTGAAAAAAGAGTCTCTATTGTCTTGTGGAAGCAAAATCCCAAGACGAACTAATTAGGCATTTTCAAAATGAAATTCTATGCAATCTATTCCATATTGTTAAAGTTGATTTTAATAGAAGATCATTTTTATCAGATTCTCTTGCCCCTTACATGCCTTCTTATTTGTAAGGCTATCCTAAATAAATCCACCCTTTATAAAACCACTCTATGCTCCTAAGATTATTTGTGTCATCAACAACTTGATAATTCTAGAAGAGGCTTTGGTTAGAATCTTATAAGAAAAATTTAAGAGGGTAGTTGTATTTCAACCACCTCCTCTCTCACTTATGGAGCCTCGTGAAATGATTTTATTTAGTCTTGCATTGACTAAGGTCATGTAGGACAAGGTTTGAGAATCCAATTAAGATTCGTCAAACCAAGTAGCTTGGCAAAATCACACAACCAAGTAGTGTTGAACTTGATATTATTGTTATTATTTTAATATTGAACTTGAAGTTTGAAGGATGAATATTTATCATGCATGTTTTAAATGACATTCAAGTTTATGGTGGTTTTGTTTTTGATTAGGTAAGCAGCATTTACAGGGTGTTGTACCCTTTCACAAAGAGCCACAAGGGCCAATAGAGTTCAAGACCAAAAAACATAAAAAAAACATAGCCAAAAAACTAACACAACGGACCAACAGCAGATGGACAGACAATGGATAAACAGCAGACTAACTGGCATCTCCCTGGTTCTTTGATAGGAGATTAACAACACCATCTCCGACCCATTCCTGACGATCTTCAGCATTTTTCTTGTCCATTTCATCCTTCATAACCGCCGACAGGGTGCTGGTAACACAGTGGACCAGCTTAACCGTTAAGCGGGTCAAACCACAGAATTTTTTGTCCAACTTTTCCAATCTTTCCTACAGCACACAGAGCTCCTCTCCTCCAACCAGTCTTGCCAGTATCAGCACACTCAACGTCCAGAATGGTGTTGGGCCCTCTTTTATGGTGGTTTTGTTGTTTATAATTTATATGATGCTATGTGATATTCTAATCCTAATTCATGCTTCTAGGCTGCACATATATATATATGAATCCAAGGCATTTTCCCTCCTTCTGTAATAAAACCTTTCTATTTTGCCTTTGTGGAAGAAAGTGCACTTGCTGAATGCTACGTGTCCATGCAATGGATCTGAAACCGGGGTTATAAATGAAGCCTAATGTAGACTACTAGTTGTATTGGTCTCTAAATGTTATGCAATCTTATAAGTGATCCAATCCTTGGCATTGGTCTTCATGGCCAACAAAACCCATATGATTTGTTGACTGGCCCAATTCAGAACTGGCACTCTACTTACAATTTAATAAAGCAAAAACAGGTTGTCTGTCTCGGGCCTTATTCAGGACCTTTGTTGTTTATCGGTTAACTGCAGAAATGGCTACTTGCGAAGACATGCAGGAAACTTTTCAACAGGGATCCTTTGGCTCTATTTGTCGGTACCTCAAATAAAGGGCTAAGCGAAGAAAGTCGATACTATTTGTAGCACTCATACAAAATCTGAAATTCACAAATCTTACTATGTTTGTCTTCATGGTTGTCTTATTCTTGATTAATATTCTGTTATCGGGTTCTGCCCGTTAACTTTCCTATCCGACTCGTTCAAATTGAGTAGCAGTCCTGAGTCGGTTCCTGTACTGAAACGGCCTGGGTTCTTCTATTTTTGCTCTTCCTAGGATGCACCCAAGCAAGGAGCTCCTTGCTCTTTTCTAATCTGAGGTAAATCCAGGTCCCTAAGTATCTAGAAATCAAAGAAACACTAAATTTTAAAAAGTCAAAAAACAAAAAGCATTGAACCATAACTAGTTGTCACCTGCTTTTATTGAGGTCCTTTGCAAAGTGATCCTTGTGCAGATCACATCGATGCCAAGTTAATATCCAAATATGGCAAACAAATCGGTTGCCTACCAATTACAGAGATAAATTTAGAGCATACTTGGTACTGCTTGAAATCATTGTAATTGCCATAACCTTTAGATTATCAGTTGACATATGGTTTTGTTCTGTTGTGCAGGTAAATTGGCTGTGCACCACTTCGCACAATTCGGAAAATCTCATTGTCTGTGACACTTCGAGGGTTATAAAGGCATACAGTATTCTATGATGTGGCCCCTGACAGATTGATTTTAATGTCTCAGAGCCATTGTATTAAAGGATGATTTTGTATCCTAGAATAACGAAGGTTGGCTGTCGTGAAAGATTGCCCATAGATATCCAACGAACACCTTATGCATTATCCACACCACCTTTGCCCGACGTAACAGTCTTTTATGATAGGAGGATGTTTAACTTATTGATCAAATATAATTACTTTGAAAACGAGTTTCGAACTTTTAATGAACGAGATTTCACTTCTAACGAATAAATGTATAGCTAGATTTGTTTGACATGACCAAACTCTGAAGTTTAGGCATTTGCATATAAATAACATCCTGTTAAAGTATGAATTTGTCATAAACCAAAGAAAAATATCTACTTTACTGTAGCGACATGGAGATGTCTCTTTCAACTCTACATATATAAACATATATTCAAATTGTTTGTTTCTAATTCATTTTGGACATTTTTGTATGTCATTATCAAATATTTTCTCATTTTGGTTTTTTAAATTGGGACTCTGGTTAAACGTTCACATTCTAACAAACGGTTCACATTGTATATAGTATTGATGGAAAATTTAATACTTCAAGAATTGATTTAAATAATGAATAAAGTAGTTTATTTAACTTTTTGAATGAGTGAGGGAAAAAACAATTTAGAGATATTTTTAATTCTACAGTAAGTAATTAATCATAAAATGTGAATTAATCAAAAATTGGTATTTATTAAAGAATTTTAATTATGGAAGTTTAGAAACAAATTAGAGGTTAAAAAATTGTGGAGCACATAAGAGTAAAGAGTGCAATCTAGAGGAGTATTGAAATAGGTGACCTCACATAAAATGTTAATGTGTCAATTTCGTGAGCATCACTAAGATATAATAAGTGTTTTGTGGTTTGTTCAAGTTTATGGAAGATAAGCTCTTGTGAATTAATACTCATACAATATGGGTTGACTAATTACTCAAACCTATGTAATTGAATCTTGAAAATCATTACATAATTTGGTACACAATGGAAACCCATATGTATAATTTATTAAGGTATGGAACTCTATAATGAATGGTTCATAAGACAAGGCACTTGCTAAAGGATTTGTATATGAAGTACCAAGCTAAGTGGACTTTATCATAGGGAAACCAATGTTAAATGGACTTAAGCCAAAATAGTATTCATATTTGAAAGGAAGTATTAGTGCTCACCCTTCTAAGCATCCTATAGCAATAAGGGTTAAGTGGATTATCATGCTCATTGGAGATTGGTTATTGTGAACCACTTATAAAAAATTGGTCAATGTAAAATAACTTGAAATTATAACATTACATTTCAAAAATTTATCAGATAACAAGGCACATTTAACATGAAGTGCTTTACTAAATTTATGCACCCAAGTGATAAATGTCCAAAGAATGTTATGCTCCACTATTAATGGCCTCTTTCTAGCATGCCTTTTTCAATCCAACATTCATAAATACTTAAAAATAGCTTATATCTATCAATTTAAATTCGTCCTTGCCACTATAAATAAGTTGATAATGAAACATATTGAAATCAAATAAATCACCCTCTATGTTTAAAATAATTTTCATATATGATACCTATAAGCAACCTTTCAATATGCTCCTTACCCATACTTGCCACCGAAAAAACATATACATAAAACAATTGATGTTGGTAGAATAAGGCTCCCTAAATGAACTAAAAAATAAAGCCAAATTACTCATAAAAATGTTTTAAAGAAAATCACTTGATATCCATATGCACAAAACAAGATTGCATTAAGAATATATTAAAGATTATTTTAGTGATTTAATAATATATAATATAAAAATGATATAATTCCTAGATTTGTACATCAACAATATCAAACTAGACCATCAATGTCAATAGAAAAATGCTTCCCAAAGCATTCCATCAAAATTCTTGATCAATTTGCAAAAATGTGTTCTAATGACATACAAACCTAACATTCTATTTGAAGAGTGGTTGAAAATGTGAGGTATGAGATATTTTTCAATCACTAATCTTTGTGGTAGGCCGTTATATAAAATTAGCCTGGAATCCTAAAAATTTAAGACAAAATATTTCATAGCACAGAGTTATAAATTCTCTCTTTTACAATTTCTACTTTATATTGTACCTAGTTTAGTTGTTATACCTATAACATGTTATAGAATTCATCTAACCTCTTTATTTGGCCCTTTTCACACACATATTGCCAAGGTGCCATAAATATTTATCTTGGTCCAATTTCTCATAAACTTATTTCTACTTGGACTCCACCATAATTATGGTAGCATTTCCATGTTTGAGACAACATCCTTTATTCAAATATATTATATGAACGCCAAATATCCATCCCTTATATCTTAAAATAAAAAATATATAATGACTAATTACTTTTTTGGTTTTCCTAAAGGCTTTTCCTAGTCTTTCATGAAAATAAATTTATTAGTCATTAAATATATGAAGTTTTGTTTTGATTAAAAATAGTGAGCCTACATTCTAGAAAATATCACTACTTGTTAAGAAAATAGGTTATATATATATATATATATATATTGAGCATTAGTTCTTACAAGTTCACTTATAATGGTAGAGCATGTCTAGAAATGAAAATAGTGCAAAAATAAAAACGTGCAAACCATAAGAAGATTGATATACATGAGGAAATCCATTTAAGTAAAAAACTTTACCATAAAAAAGATTATATGATTTTATTATTCTCAAATGTAGAGTATGTCAACACAACTTCCACTTTAGTCTAGTAACATTACAAAAATATACCAACACAATTTGCAAAACTTACTAGCCACTATCCCAAGGCCTCAATATATAGGAAAATATAATACAAGATACCATAAATGGTATTCTAAACTAAGTGCTAAAACTATACACCCATTTTAGGCACCCAAAAATACCCATTCAAGTCTAAATGTAGTTCAAACATGTGAAGTAAAATATTCCAATATCCCCCACACATGTGAAAAGTCTAGGAATGGTATGTAACTCCACCTTGTAAGAACTTTATTATAGCTTGTCTTGGTCATCTTAATAGTCAAAAATTGCTCTTACAACCTATCATAATTGCTTTTACATACTATCATAGAACATTTTATAGCCATCATAGATGCTCTTACAATCTTATATATTGTTATAATCATCATAGGTGTGAAAATCTAAAACTGCGTCACACTTTGGGAAAACAAGAGTTTCAGAAAAAATGTTTTCACCCAAAACTACTTGACACCTATGCGACACAAAGAGTTTCAATAAAAAATATTTCACCTAAAATTATTAAATTTATATAATTTAATATTAAAATTAAATTAGGTTCAATTTATATGACAATTTTTTGAGTGAAAGAGTTTTGTTGAAACACTTTTGTTTGAAACAATCTATTTTGCAACCTAGTCCTTCTTTTGGGGTAAATTCAACAAAATTCAACTTCAACTCTAGATTTCTCCAACCAAGGGGAATTTCGTCAAAATAAAAAATACACTTTCATAGAGTTAAAAGTCTAGAATATAATTTTTTTAATATTCTAACTATTTTAATTGTGATTTTATTTTTATTTTTTACAAGTAGGTTATTATAATCAAACATGAGATTGAATAAAAATTACACACACATGCATACACTACACATACACATACATACATACATATACACATACACATACATACATACATACATACATACATACATACATACATACATACATATATATACATATACATCTACATATATATACATATGTACATATATACATATACATATATATACACATGTATACACATACATATATACACACACATACACATACATATGTACACACACACACAGAGCACTAGAGAAGAGAATCAACTTCAAGAGGGTGTAATTATTATTTTTTATTTTTTATTATAAAAAAATTAGATAAAAGTTAACATCTCATCTAAACTATGACATTTTGAGTAAATTTGACTTTAAAAATTATTAAAAAATATTAATCAAAAGTCATTTTTTTCTCCATGCACTAGATTTTCAAGTTATTTAAGTGAAAAAAATAAAATAAATTTATTTATTTATTTTATGTCTCATCGACCTCACCTTTTGTAAAAAAATTTAGCAATTAAAATAATTCTCTTAAATTTATAAAAAAATTATCCAACAATTTTTTTAAAATTTAAAAAATTATAAATATAAACTACATTAAGATTTTTACATTTTATTAGTATGTCATTTTAAAATTTAAAATATACATGCTACTTTTAAACAATCTAAGTTGAAAAACTATATTTATGTTAGCCATTTTCTTTATAGAAGTGTGACATATTAATGAACTTTCACCTGTAGATCCTATTCCACTAAAGACAAGTTGTCAATTATGACCATTCTAATGCACTTGCTATTCAATGCCACCTCACAACAAATTTTCCAAATCATTAAGAGAATAATTAAATATTTATTCCTATATCTTATGTCACATCCAAGTTACTTTCTTCATGGTTCTTGGATATACACATAAAATTATCTAATTATTAAAATAAATAAATTGTCAATAGTTTTAGGATTGTGAGGTGAATATTACCTAGTCCTAACATTCTCCCAATTGGCATTTACTTTAAAATAGTATAATATAGACACAAGAAAATAATTAAGTGCTACGAGAGGCAGGGCTTATAGCCTCCTTATGTCAACATCATTTATCTATGTTTGCTGGCTTAGTGAGTGAATCCATAATATTATCCAAAGTATTAACTTATTGAATCATAGAATCTCCACCCTCAACCATCTCATAGAAAAGATGATACCACACATCAATATGCTTACTATGAGCATGATATAATGGGTTCTCAGTTAAATAAGTTGTACTTAAGTTGTTGTATCTAATAATCGCAATTTTGTAAATAAAACTAATACTTGAGCATAATATCTATAGCCGAACTACCTATTTACAATTATGTGGCATAGCCATATACTATGCTTCTATAGTCAAAAGATCAATTGTAGACTACTTTTTATGCATCTAACTATTTTCTCCACTAAATAGAGTGAACACATTATTATTTATAGGCCTTCTATTGTCTAGATCGCTAACCCACTTAGCATCAACAAACCCTTATATACGTTTGAATTCCCTTGTAAATATATAAATACCCTCTTAACATAGGTATAATTTTCTCTACCAAGATTAGACACAAACATGCTTATTAATCCTACTACTTAGTTATATTTAGTCTTGTGCAAAACATTACATACATAAGGCTTTCAATAACACTAGAGTAAGAAACAGTCTACATATCTTCAAAATCATCATCTAAGTTAGAACATTATTCTAAAGAAATCTTAGTGCCTATAATAAAGGAATACTTGTTGGTTTACAATTGTACATTGCAAAATGTTGTAAAATAGTGTCAAAATACTTCCTCTAATTTAACCGAAGTTTTATATTGATCCGGTTCCTATAGATTTCCATATCCAAAATTTATTTAGTAACTCTAAAAAATTTCACATCAAAAGTATTAGATATTTATTTTTAAGCTCTCTAATCATCCCTTTATCATTCCCAATAAATACCATATCATTTACATACTAAGATAACAATTAATAACCAATCATCAATTAATTTAAAATACACATAGTGATAGTTCCATTTCTAAAAAAACTAATCTCCTATGCAAATGCATCAAAAAATTTATACTGTAACGACTATTTTAACTCATACACGAGTTACTTTAACCTACAAACCAAATGTTTATTTCTCTTCACCATAAAATTATCAAGTTATTTCATGTAAATATCATCTTCAAGACTGGGTCATACAAAAGTATAGTTTTGACATCCATTTTCTCTAATTCTAAGTCATAAGTAACTTCAACAAATAAAAGGAATCTAATAGAAGTTAACTTAGCAATAAAAGTTAAAAATAGATAAAATTTCACCAAAATCTTCTAGCTCAACTTGGGAGTGAACTTCAACCATTCGTTTGACATTATATAATTCCAACTTACAATATATGCTTTAGATTTCTTTTTAAATACCTAATTGAAACCAATGGACTTCTTGTCCTTAGCTAGTTCTACTAGGTCCCAAGTCTCATATCTTTCTAAGGCCTTCATTTTATCTATCATGGCCTCTAACCAAGACTCTTGCTCTTCTAAAGATATATATTTTTTCATGGATCTATGTTTATTATTAGTATGAGATAAAATAAATACACAATGGAAATTTGGTGGGATGTACCTTTCTATTGGTTTATATTGCCTCTTGAACCTTTTGAAAGGTGTAGTAAGAGGTTCCTATTGTTCAAAATCTATGAATACTCTAAGCTCCTTGAAAATTGCATCCTTAGATTAAATCATTTTCAATGTTAGTAGACCCCAAATCCAAATGTTCTTTTCCCTATTTATACCTTGTAATAAGTTTTGTCGAATAGAGAAAAAGTGGATCTATTTACCAAATAGAAAGCAATTTTTACTACCTCAACCCAAAAATATTGATCTAGCATATCACTACTTAGCATGTTTCTATCTTTATCCATTAAAGTTATGTTTATCTATTTTGCAACTCCATTTTATTGTGACATGTATGAAGTAACTTCCTACCTAAAAAGACTAGAATTTAATAATAGTCATCAAATTCCATAAAGAAATACTCACCACCATTATTTGACCTCAAAATCTTTGTTTTCCCATTTATTTGTTTCTCTAAAAATACTTTAAATTATTTAAACATATATAACATAACATATATGTGTTTAAGAAAATAAATTTAAGTGTAACTTACGAATTTGTAAATAAAGTAATATGGTAGCAAGATTTTCCAATGGAAGGAGCATCCAAAGGGCCAAACACATCACTATGAATCACTTCATAAATTTTATTTTCTCTAGAATTAATATATTTATAAGATAATTTATGTATATATCAAACATATAAAGTATAAAAAATATAATCAGTAGTATACTAATACAAACCATCAACCATATTTTTATTAGAGGTGCTTTTAAGGTCCTTTTCACCAATGTGACTCATTCTATGGTGTCACATTTTGCAAGAATTAGAGATTTTTATTTTTATTTACAAATTTATATAAAGTTGATTCTATCTTGAGTAGGCTTCCACATTACATGTGGCTCTATTCAATAGAAAGTTTCCTTTAGCCAACCCATAACCACTCTTCTCAAAAGTAAAATGTTGGAAATATTAATGAAGCCAAATGAAGTTGTAGTCTTCAATGGATCAACCAAAAAGGATACCATCCACAAGAAAGTGTTGCAACATGAGCTTGCATGAAGATCGAAGATTGATATGATGATAGATTGATGATTTACAATATACAATCACCTTGTATATATAGGCAATGTGTGATAAGGTATGATAACTACCCTTGACACAAACATTAAATGCTCAATGCAAATATTAAATGCATGAGATAAATATTAAGTGCATAAATGACTAAAAGTAAATAATGAGACATGGCCCCATTATAACTTGTAGTGTAGAAAAATGTATCCCTTTACATTTTTCACACTTGTATGGGCCGTCCTTATTAAAATGGACTTAATAATGCCTTAATTTAGTGTTGGTAAATCTACCCCTTTTCATTTTCACACTTATTTGGGCCCTCTTAATTAAATTGAGCTTAGTTATGCCTTAATTAGCCCTTTTATTCATTTACAAGCCTAATAAATTATATTTTGCGAAGGGGAGCCCGACAATAATTAATTCCTAAACATAACACTTTACCTTGAGCAATGTGTGTTCCAGGAATAGGGACCTGGGACCCATTCACCCATGGGCGAATGGGTCCTCCCTAGACCTTTGGGCCTAAATTTAAATTATGTTTTTGGTGGTATTTTAACATTTTCAAATTCACAATTCAATGTCGGCTTATGATATTTGAATTTTGGTAAATCAAGGATACATACCTATAAATACAAGGTCATTTCACTAAGTTCCACCTAGAGTTTTTATGCAAGCATTCCCATAGAAAATTTGATGATCAAGAGCATTCAAGAGCATATATAACAGAGATTTATTGCAGCAATCAAGATCTATTCATCATGTCAAAGTCTTCTTGCATCATGCATGTTTTTGGAGATAACATTGTGATGTAGGTTTCAAGATCAAGTTCAATCATTCAAAGCATCATTTCAAGTGTCAAGATCCACATCCAATTCAACCATTTCATGCAAGTTACATACTTCCTAAGATCTCCATTATCAAGGATTCTTCAAGGGTTTGTTGAGTGGTAACTTAGCTTGTTCATTCTTCATTCCCTTTCATTTCATTATTTCAATTCAAGGTTTGATTATCAAAATAGAGTTTGACCAAGGAAAACCCCCCATTCACCCAAAAATAAACATTTTTCTCTCTTGTGTGGGTGATTACAAATTTAGGTTGAAGAAGGAATGAAGACCTTTTGAAGAGAAAGATTGAAAAGTTGTTAAAGTTGCAAAAGTTGTCAAATTTGTTGCCAAATCACATAATCTAGCCTATAGATCTGATTTTTTACTTTTCGACACCAAAACTTGGACAAATCAATGTCAAAGGCTCCTGAAATTCATAGAAAAACCTTGAGAAAAGACTCATTCACCCATGGGCGAATGAGTCCTAGTCAGCCTTCAGAAATTGCCTCTTGGTGACTAGTAAACACATCTTTGCCCTTCTCAAATCTACATTTGGTTTCCTAGTTCTGCTAACATTGAGTTTAATATTGTTGTTTCAATTGTTAGATTGCATTTTGGAGTTGATTTTCTATTTTTTAGTTTTTCTCCCCAAAGTGCTATTTGACCTTGACCCCTGTCTTGAGAGCACAAGGAAATTTGAATATTCTTACATTGACTTGATTCACCTAAGGGTTGTTATTCAATTATTTGTAGGTATCTCATTTCCTAATGAAATAAATGAAAATAGGTCTATCTATTATCATTTTGGTGAAACCCCTAACATTCTTAAATACCCTAGTTTTTGTTGTTTCATAACTAACTTCTAGAAATGACACCTACGACTAACTTAACTCCTAAGTAAACTTATCATGTGAATAGGTCCTCACTAATGACTAATTAGGAAATAACCCCATTCACACCAACACCCCCCATAAGTGCAACTTAGGGAGTGTAGTTATTATTCAAATGATGCAACATGAAAATACAATATGGGTCTTGGCAACGAGGCCATGTGAGGTACCCATGTACAACTAATCATGTGACTAATCTCTCACAAACAGATAAAAAGAGAAAACCCAGTGGGACAAAACTTCTCTCCAAAAAAGAGATGCAATGCAAATCATGTACAAGTGATAGAAGAAGTGATATATGCAGGTCTCAACATTAAACCCCCCAAGAACTACATTCATCACAAAGATACATTACAATCAATAGTCCCCCATAAGAGGGAAATATAAAGACTATATATCCCCTCATAATGGATAATCACCTACAAAAATGGTAAGTTCCTGAAGACAAAACATGATCCAATATCAACAAACAACTTGTCTCCCTTTCAAAATAAATAAAACCAAGTATAAATGGAAGAATTCTTCCCATTCTGGATATAAATTGAAAGAAATAAGCATAAATATCATTATGATGTCTTTGAAAGGTACTCATGTGTCTCCTTGTCCACTGAAGATGAAGATGCCACAATTAAATTGTATTGGCATGAATTTGCACCCCTTGCAAATTCCCCATTTGCATACCCCTTACCTTAGAAAATGTTATCCAGATGATGTATTTTCCACATCCGCTTCCATTTTCCATCTACTTGGTAGCTCATTTGTGTGTCGATGGGGGGATTTCTATCGAGGACACTAGCGTGGTGCACAAACGTCTATGCAATGCACTTTCATCTTGACAAGATTCCTACCTCTGGAATTCACAGAGGTGTTACAATCCTCCATTGGATGCGAAGTGTAATGGTTGTTGCTCTTTGGATTGACTTCAAACAGGTTTCTTTCCTCCTTTCATTCAAATTACTGATTCTTCCATTCAATCCATCTTCTTCAATCTTGGACACTTCTTGATCAAACACACTCACTTTCAGCTCCTTCACGTTGCACCATCACCACCATTGTAGCTACAAGTTGCTGATTTGTTGGCTCCTCCTGTTCATTTTTGTGGTAGCATTGGCCTTGGAGAGCTTGCAAGCTCACATCTTCCTCCATTTTCCTTGAGTGCACATGGTTGAGAAGGTGATATCCATCCATTTCCATCTACTTTTGTATCATCTACTTGCATAGTAGCATATTTTTATTTGAGCATTGCTTGGTATTTCCTTTCCTATATCTCCTTTATCATCTTTCTACAATCATTTCTATTTGGTTGTCTGTGGAGGTGGAAATGTACCAAAGCGGGGGACTGATTGAGGTAGTCCTCTAAACACAACCCCAACATTTTCACGTTCTTGTGTGTGCAAGTTGTTCATCAAGTGAATCTCTTAAAGGCCTCAACTCGTAGATTTGAAGGTTTGTTTCTACTATCTTTCTCTCGTCAAATTCTAGCTTAGTATTGTTAAAGTATTCTTCTTATTATTTTTGTTATTTTTGTAGTTTCTATCTCTGTCGTAGCATAAAAAATTTTTAACCAAGAAGTTATTAGGTTTTTTGGTGTTTTATATTGTACATTACACTGTCTATCTGTACAGATTCCAGTGAGTCCCTAAGACCCTAGTGTGTCGCATTGGAGTTTGTGATCCATGTTGTAGTCCTCTGGCAGTGGGTTGTTTGAGTTATAGTCCAAACCTTGAAAACTAGCTCTCCTAATCCCTTAAAACATTCGAGTTAGTAGAAGAAAAGTGACAGACTAGTTGTCCTTCCTTTTTAGCCCTTGAAACCTTAAACCTTTTTGATTCATTCATTTGGCTTGAGGTAGATCAAGGTAGCCTGTTATTCTAGACTCTCCCATGACCTGGATTCCCTAAGCAGCCGATCCCCCTCCTATACACAAATTAGGTACATGCCCAATCAATGAAGAAGGTGACAAACCAGGGCTATGTGGAAACTGATGTAGAACAAGATCCAAAGATAAAAATGGTTTGACAACAGTTGTGCAATGATTGTCATCAAAGAGGAGATATAACCCCTCAAATGTGTCCGCCAAATCTGAAATATGAAACTCCACAAACAAGGATGCAATGTTTGATAAATAGGAATCCCAATTAGGAAGACAATGAGATACCTATTGCAATAAATCACTAAAATTTCTCAATAAATCACCAACGAAAAAATAAATGGTCCTACTGAACAAGAATAATGGGAGCCTCAATTAATGACTTTGCACAAGGAATCATTAATTGTGAAGGTACATCAACTATCTCTAAAGGAGAAAGAGCATCTAAAGAAAACTCATCAACCTCATCTAAAGATTAAAATTATTCCAAATCTTCAAACTCTTGCATAGTACCATAGTCATAGGGTATCCAAGCTAAAAAACGAAGAGGCACAAGACAATCCGAAATAGGATCATTTGGGGATGGATGAGTAACAAGATCTCCATATATCTTCCAAATTTTAGTCCAAAGAGTATGAGGACACTCAAAATGAACAATAGCATTGAAAGTGTCATCATTAATATGTGCATTGCAATATCTCCTAAGACATGATCCCTTTTACAATTCCAAGAAAATTTCTTACTAGTTTTACCTAGAGGGGGAACAAGACCATACAAATGTGGCAACAAATGAAGCCAATGAAGACATTTTATGATTCCATATCTTCATTGTTCATAGTTTCCCCTTTTCAACATAATCAGTGAAGGATGAAATAAAAACCCCATAATGAACTATGATAGATCTCCAAAATTACAAACATATTAACCTTCAATAGCAATTAGAAACTCCCAAACATGATGCAGAACTAAAAATGAACCCTCCCCAACAAATAAAACTTCTCCAAATAGCAGTATGCACAAGTAATCAAGTAGATTCCATAAATTGCAAAAACTCAATAGATAGTACCTGAGGCTGAATTTGAAAAAAGTGCAAGGACAAATGATAGAGCTCTTAATCACCTTTGTAATGATGTTGGAATCTTCAAAATTGGACAATCTAGTGAAAAGATGTTAGCTTGAGATTCCAAAGGGAATATCCACTTCAAGCTACAATAAATATTATCAAACGAAAAAAATACTGAGAAATAAAATCCACCACAATGGCATTGACTAAATTAGCTTTCCAACGATATCTTGTTTGCAAAAAATTGCCTCCTAGATCAAAAGTTATCTTAGTTTGAAAAAATGGCCCAATTTGGGCATGTGTAGGCTAAGCAAGTGCAAAATTAGAGCACCTAGGGTGTTGGCTCCTGGTTGACAATGTGACCATAGGGTGTGTTGGTACAAAAATAAAACCCACCGCCAGGTGGTCGGTGGGATGACAGAGTGAAGTGGTGGTGAGTGTCACCATTTGTGGTGGGTGCCCATGCCACCACTAGATCGAGCGCTTAGCATAGCGATGGGACCACCTATGATAACCGCAAGGCTACAATGAATGACATAGGTGGACATAGTATTAAATGTGTTGACAAAGGGATCGATAAAGATTATAAATGTTGATAGTCCTACCAAAGAAATTAATGGCTATGGATGGCGTACAGTCGCAGATTCTATGTATTGTGTGTATAAATGTCTCAAAGGAAATTTCACCACCACAAAAAATATTTAAACCGCCAAATAAATATGTTTCTACCTTTAAAAAAATATGCTCGATATAATAAATTCAACTTGCAAATTAATTACCCATAGAAAATTGCATGGGGGGAAGGATTTTTTTGCACAGGACTGTACGGTTCCATATAGTACAAAAATCTTCCAACTGCTAAAAAACATTTGATGCTTTCGAATGAAGTTATTGAATTTCAATGATTTGACAGAAGTTTTAGGGGTTTTTGGGCTACCCGAACTCAATGGCGGGGTCGGATTTGACCCAATTTGCTCCAAAAATCAACTACCTCCTAGATGACAACAACTAGCCTAAAATGCAAACCCTCAATAACCTACAATAAATTCCCTCGAGCAAACACTCAACTCTTGAATACGAGATGGTATTTTCAAGGCCTAAGCTCTAATACCATGTTGTAAATATTAATGAACCCAAATGAAGTTGTAGTCTTCAATGGATCAACCAAGAGAGATAGTACCATCCACAAGAAAGTGTTGCAACACGAGCTTGCATGAAGATTGATGATTGATATGATGAATGATGGATGATTTACAATGTACAAGCACCTTGTATATATAGGCAAGGTGTGATAAAGTATGATAACTACCCTTGATACAAACAATAAATGCTCAATGCAAATATTAAATGCATGAGATAACTATTAAGTGCCTAAATGACTAAAAGTAAATAATGAGACATGGCCCCATTATAACTAACTTCTAGAAATGACACCTAGGACTAACTTAACTCCTAAGTAAACTTATCATGTGAATAGGTCCTCACTAATGACTAGTGAGGAAACAACCCCATGTGAATAGGAACCAACATTAAACACACACCACTATCATTCATTTTATAAATAGAAATAAAATTTGTTGCAATCCTTGTAATTTGTAATACGTTTATGAATAATTTCACTAGATCCCATCATTTAATATCATTTTTACCTCTCCCCCAACCATCTTGTGATCATTATTGTCACCAAGGAACACTTTCTCACCATCACATGCTTTATAAGTTGAGAACTACTTTGGAGGAGTTATGTGGTAGAAAGCACCTAAATCAATTAACTAATAATCATCACTAAATTTTTTTGTTGAACTAAATTATGCATCATTAGCTTCATCATTTGAGGATTTGTTAGTAGAGGAATAATAAATATTCTTATTTTTAAATTCCTACATTCCTTCTTAAGGTGGCCCCATTTTTCATAGTTTTAACATCTCAACCTAATTTTACCAAGGCTTTTAGATCCACCCTTAGAATTAGATCTATCATTTAACTTGTATTTTCCTTGTTTTTCTTACCATCACCTTTTCCTTTGTTCTTCCCTTCATATGTAATGCCTCGTTTGAACCATCATCAATAGAATTACTCCTCATCTCCTCACTAAGAAAGGTTGCATCAAGGACATCCATCTTAGGATATAATAGAACCATTGAGTGCAGTTATTATATTTTCCTAATATTTAGGTAATGAGAAAAGTAAAAAGATATGTTTATCCTCTTCTTCTATCTTAACATCAATAGATCCTAATTGACTCAAAATTAAGTTAAAATAACTTATGTGTTCTACAGTTGGGTCCTATTCTTTCATTTTTAGAGAATAAAATATTCTTATAACCTATACACCTTATTAATAAAACTCTTAGTTTGATATATTTTTTCTCCTATTCTCTCCCATAAATGAAATAAAATAGTTTCATTAGAAATATCCAATATTACCCAATCTTCATTTGATATACTTGTTGGTTTGTTTGTTGGAAGTTTGAGGAGATTTCCATTGATATGGTTGTTGGCAACATGAGCTTATACAATGTTGTCATCGATATCAACATTGTGGTTTGATGTGAAGATTTATGTATAGTTGGTTAGTGAACTTTAAGGGATTGAGATGATGGTAACCCAACATGAAGGTGCAGATGTTTTTCTTAGGTGAATAACAGATGGATTGATTATTTAGCTAAGTGTCTAAACGCAATTTTTAGTGTATAGAGCATCCAATTTTTGGCTTGCATTGGTTTTCCTTGAGGTATTTCTATTTGTGGTTCTAAGGAATTTTTGGTACATGTTGGAGGACCTTAAATCCAAAGTTTTGGTTCGAAATACATCGGGTTTGCTAGTGACAGTATTGCCAATGTAGAGTACCTATTTGGATTGGTCTACATTCCACCGTGAAAACATATTTGGTTATGCATATTTTAGGGAGGGTTTATAGGTGTCAAAAGAGTGTATTCCAAGTGGTGTGTGTTTTGGAGGTCCACATGTCAATTTTTGGATCATCAGTTGGTATATTTTGGTGTTGTCTCATCAGTAGTGTAGACCTAATATGTTTGGGGTCATGTAGAGTTAAAGGATGTGTTGACTGGTTATGTGGGAGTTATTATAGTTCCATGCCGATCTATTTGGATTCATTACATGTTTTGAATTAAGTCGTGAAGTGTTTATTTTTTTTATCTTGAGCCGATAAGTTATTATTTTGCACGATACATCTAATTAGGCTAACCTAATTGATGTTATAGGTGTTTGTGAATGTAATGGGTTAAGTATAAGATCATTTTGTTTTTGAAGAGCGATGATCAAGTTGTGTGTGTGAATTCCTAACCAGAGAATGTAAATGTGATGTGAATGTAGAGTAGAGCAGATCAGAGTTAGAGTGGAGTAATATGAAGTGTGTTGATTCAATTTTTTGAGATTCAATAGATCTATATATCCTACATATTATAAATTCATTTGTAGCAATTCAAATCTTGGTAGTAAGTCATTCCTTTCTTTTATTTCTCTTATTGTTTGGAAAGTGAGTCCACCGAAAAGTGAGTCCACCTAGCAATGTGCCTTTTTGTAATATGTTATGACTAGTTATAATATATTGTGAGCTAATTTTCACCGTGGTTTTTCCCTTTTTGGGTTTTCCATGTAAAAATATGGTGGTCATGTGTTATATGCTTTGATGGTTTCTTTTCTTACTACAAATTGAATATGATGCTTGAAATGAATGTTTAAATGGTTAAGTGGTTTCAAAGAATATTGATTCACCCCCCTCTCAACATTTAGGGTGTTCAACAATTGGTATTAGAGCTTGATTCCTTCATTTAGCTTGATCAGTAAGGTAGATCTTGGAGTTGAATACATGGCTACAAGGAAGTATCCTATTACTCCTAAATAAATTCCTATGGTAGGATTTATTGAAGAATATTACATTTTTGATATGGAAGGAGAACTCAAATCTGCCCTGAATGATTTGGGTAAAGATGAATTTGAGAATACATATATGAAAAAGGATCTTAGTGATGTAGATGAATGCATTATGATATTGAGAGATAAACTCAAGAAAGCTAAATATAGGATCAAAGAGATTAGGCAATCAAATGAGATCATTTGTAATCTAAAATTGTAGATTAAAGAAAGTAAAAGAGTTGAAGAATTCTTGAATGCAAAGCTAAAAGACAAATTAGAAGAATGCTAAAAGCTTGAACAAGAAGTTGTAACCTTGAGATCGGATCTGGAGAAAACAAAGATTCAAGAGGATAGGTTTAAGAAGAGTACTACAATGCTTGATGAGATGATTGAAAAATAGAAGGGATCTAAAGAAAAAGAAGGATTAGGGTTTGAGAAATGTTAAATCTCAAAAGTAATCATACACCAAGTGTTGAAAAGAAGATTGAGAACAAGAAGAGAAATGGAAAGTAGGTCAAGAATCAAAGGAAAAACTTAAAAATACCACCAATTAGACAAAAAAATGTACAAAGGTTCCCATATTTTAATGGTTTTTGTTATTCCTATAATAAATTTGGACATAAGGCTATGGAATGTAGAAGCATAATGAATCAGAATGTTCAATAATTTCTTGATCAGTGTTTTACATGCAATAAATTTAGTCATAGAGCTAGTGAATGCAAAAATCAAATGATGAATGACTATAACAATGGTATGAGGTTCCAATCTTTTAATGACTACTATTATGCATGCAATGGATTTGGGCATAAGGCCAATCAATGCAGATCCAAAGTAAGTAGAAGTAAGCTTGTTCAAAATTTTAAATGCCACAAATGCAATAAGTTAGGACACATTGCTAAGTTTTGTAGAAAGAATATAAAGGTTGATATGATAAAGAAGAATGATCCAATGAAAAAGGATGATATAATAGAAATAAAGAAAGAGATGAAAAAGATCTGGAAAAAGAAATAGGAGAATAAGGTTAAGGATGAGTTTGCGCCAACTTCTAGTGCAGATGTTTTGTCTGGAAACTAAGTTAAGAGCTTTGGCTCAAGGGGAGCTTTAATAGACAATCATTGAGCCCCCACCAAAGATATGGTGTTGATGCCTTCGACATGTGGATATGAGGTGTAGGTCAATATGCTTGACCTATTGGTGAAAACATCAATGGAAAATATCAAGATGTGGAAGTTTGCGAAGCAATCAAAGGTGACTGTGCATTACAATTAGGGTTTATCAACTTTTTTCCTAACTTCAAATTAGTGCATTCAATGTAAATTAGGTTATTTTCAAAAAGAGTTTATAATTGATTTAACATTTGATCTGTCATTTACAAACAAGTATTTGAGGAGAGAAGAGCAGTGAAGGAGCGGAGATAAGCATTTCATAATTCTTGTGCACAAAACCCTAATCAGATGCGATCGAAAGGTATTTACAATTTCTATTTTCCCTAAGCTTTTGAATTGCTTTCATTGTGATTAGAAAATGTATACCCCACAAGTTGTTGAGGTTGTGGACCAACCCCATCCAAAATTCAAATAGTACCATGATAAGTTGATGATGACTGATCCAGATGGTGCATTTTCTAGTATTCCATATGGTGTTTTGCACATAGAAGATGTCAGGATGTACATTCATGCAAAATTGGAAGAGTATAATCACTCTAAGTTGGGTGATGTGTGGTTTAATGAACTCATCGGAGACCAATTTGAACTAAAACCCAAGTTCAAGAGTTTGGCGAAGAAGAAGATCGATGTCTGGAACAATTTCCCTATCTTCTGCTATGTGGATGAGTGGGTTAAATACACCTTGAGTAGGATTCATGACATGTTTATTTGATTGGATATTCCGCATATAATGAATAAGGAGGCTATTAAGGTTGTTATGGGATTATGCTCAACCAGACCAGTTCTAACACTCAAGTCAGTGAAAATGAAATGGTGATGGAGTTAACAGGTGTAAGGTATGACAAAACAACCTTGATAGTCAAGGAAATCAAAGACCCTGCAGTGAAATATGCAACAATGGTGATAGGGTACTATTACCAATTTTCACTTCAACTCAATTGGCAGAGCTGATTAAATGGATTTATCTTAGAATGGAAGTACAATTAATTTTTGCATGTGTTAAATTGATGCTTGTATCAGATTTATGAAATTCCAGTTATGCAAACTGTTTTAGTGAACAAAGTTTTAGAATTATTGCTCAATGCTTTGCAACATAAGTGAAATACAGAAAAGAGTACACAAATGATAAAGCATAACAATTGCTTTTATTTTATTTCATAATACTTATGCATATTACAGTATTTCATAATACAAATGATGGTACAATTTTCATTTTTGATGCATTTCTTTCAAAATGGAAATGAAAGAAGAAACTAAAGGATCCACATAAGCCGTGGAGATAGCTGATTCCATTCATTACAAGAAATAAATTCTACAATTGAAGGTGGAAAAGAAAATAAGAAGCAAATAACATAAGACATATCCATCATTGCTTGTGCTATGATCTTCGATTGATGTGCTTGTAGCTTGCTTCGTCCTGCTACTAATTCTGAGTGTGCCTACAAAAAATTGGGAAAGTCCTGTTAGAGCTCTGGATATGAGTTATACTACATGCTCTACCAACAAAAATAAAATCCATTCCTTAAAATGCATGGAATCAACTAGAAAAGAAAAGTGCAGAGATAAGAGCCTGAAAATAGAATGTCATATCATTATTTTTATGATAACATTGTTTGTTTCCATGTGCAGGTATATGGAAAGTTATGTAGTTGATCATCTCAAGAAGACAAAAGCATGTGGAGTAAAACGGGCTCCCACACGGATAGAGCTCAACATACTGCCCCTTAAACTTACAAGTGGGCTGAGTAAGAACATACAATTATCGTGCTCGTTTGAGCCAAATCATGAAGGAGTAAAAAAAAATTTCAATCATCAAAACAATCAAGTTTATTGTTCACTCATAACAATCAAGTCTATGTAGCGAAGTGAAAGCTACAGGTGGACAATGAACTTAATGGATTCAATTCAACTGAAATGCATCAATTTCATATTGGAAAGTTTTAAATATTGCCATATTAATTGTATTTTTCTTCCGTGGGTTTTGTTCATGTTTATTCATGTTGTTTCATAATATTTTGTTCTGGTACAGTAAGTTTTCATGTTCATATTAGTGATAGTGAACAGGCATACATAATGCCTTATTAACAAAGCTTCTAATAAATGATAAAAGCACATAGAGAAGCTTCATTTTATGAAGTGTTTGAGCCGAGAATGCACTCTTTTATGAGGTATTTAAAATATGGAATGAGTGATGAAAAGAAATCTATAGGAGTTATAGATAAAAGAAAGAGGTGTTGTTTCTTTACTCTAGTGGAAGAAAAATGAAAAGTAAGTACATGGCAAGGTTGTGCTACAGATTTAAAGCAATTATGGGTATGATCAAGGAGCTGCATTTATAGGATAACATTATGGCAAATGACATCAAAGCAACTTACAAAGATGATTCATGTTGCTACAGGAAGTATAAAGTAAAAGAAAAGATGTTTGTTGCAAATAAAGGAATGGAAAAATGTTCGGAAATAATTAATAACCTGAAAGTAAACGAGTTACAGTGTTATGGTTCAATACAAAATGTAGTTTTTCTTTCAGAGCACAGAATGGTCACATGTTTTCAACTTTAAATGCAGAATACAATCAAGATGTGGATTTCATTTCAAAATACAGAAGGTTTTCTTTCATTTTTACAAATACCCACATGAGGGTTTTGATTAAAATATAGATTTCCTCTTGTTATAGCTGACCCACATGGGGTTTTTGCATAAAATACATGAATGAGTAGTTTTCTCCCAAAATGCAGAATACCCATATGAGGATTTTGACTCAAAATGCAGATTTCTTCATGTTATCATTTACCCATGTAAGGGTTTTGACAGAAAATCAGAATGAAAATGAAATACCATGGTG